>LWCB01014574.1:0-13401 GCA_001630525.1 Coelastrella sp. M60 | reverse complement strand
CAGGTCATTGTTGGCGAGATACTTGCCCATGCTGAATAACAGCGCGCCCTGGGCATTATTTGTGTCCTGCGCTGACGTGAGCTGAACAGCAAGGCCAAGCAGGCAGAGGCAGCATAGCTGCCAAGCTGCTGATTGGCAGCTGGCCTGCATTCCTTGCATCAAGCTCTGTGAGCGGTATGTGCTGCTAATAAAGCTGCTGATGTAAATGTTAAAGCTGTTGCGTCGCCTTGGGGAGCTGAGACCGGGGACCTGGATGCAGCAATCGTCCGACAACCACCGCAGCTTTGTCGTGATGCAACAGGACGTGTGAAGCTGCACCCTGACGCAATCTGTTGGGTCACAAGAATTATGATTGGATGCCATTGGTGCCGCAGCCCTCAGCATGCCTCGACAAGCGCAAGTGAGCAGAAACTGAACACTCCCAGATTTAACCGATTGTAGTGCGCAGTTACGAAATGCAGCTGAAACCTTCAATGATCAGTTGAATTACTGTTTGATTACCTCAGAAGCACTGTCCGGCCTGCCGCTCTGATGGACGACGCCCTCAACTCAATCGCACCATCTGCCTATATCCCCGCTTACAAGGGCAGAAACACACCAAAATCTCTTTTCGACAATAGGGTGCTTCACTGTAAATCTCTGCTTTGCACTCGTAGTCCCGGTGTTATTCTAGATAAGTTGTCAAGTTGTGTTCAAGGTTCGGTCCTGCAACTCCTGCAACCAAGAATAGACGAGCGCCGCATTTGCAAATTCCAAACAGGGAAAGTACAACTCCACTCGCAACGCGGCAGCAGTAAAGAAGATTCCTCGCCGGCCAGTCCAAGCTGCCGCGCAGGAGCAACCAGCATTCTGACACTGCTTGGTTGCTTTCCACAATCGCACCCAAGGTGTCCAATAACAAAATGAACTCGCATGAGAACCTTGTTTCAGATGCCGCATTGCAGAGCTCGCAGGCAGCCAGTACTGCATCAAAGTGGTTGCAGGACAAACAGGCATTGACAGCCCTGAGTGCAGCAGAGAAGCAGAAGCTGATCAGCGACTCAATCAGAGGAATACCAGACTTTCCAAAACCTGGAATTCTGTTCTGGGATGTCACAACACTGATGCTGAACCCTCAGGCCTTTCATCTAGTGAATGACTTACTTGTGGAAAGGTACCAAGATCAGCATATTGATGTGGTAGCAGGTGAGTCTCTTCAAAGCACCTGCAACAAACTACTTAATGCTACTTTCACTTACACACCAGCTATTGATCTACTGCTGCTTTGGATGCAGCAACTTAACCAGTGCAATGCATAATCTCATCTCAACCCTGTATCTGTCAGCTCTATGGTATGAGCGCTGCCATGCAATCAGCAGCTCCATACCAAACAAGAGATGCATCTGACCACTGAATCACGATGATGCCTTATCTGCCAACATGTTACATCAAACCAGCACCTGTTGTTGGTGTACGCTGTCCTGCAGGATTTGAGGCAAGAGGTCTGATATTTGGTGCCCCATTGGCTCTAGCATTAGGATGCGCCTTTGTGCCACTTAGAAAGCCCGGAAAGCTGCCAGGTGGGTTTCATATCAAACAGCTGAGCAGGCAGAGCTGAAATTGCAGGTGCTGTTAGGCCTGCAGCCAGCAAATACACCAGCAGTCTAGCAGTTGCAGTCAGGCGTTGTAGCTGATAGTATGACAGTGATGTACGGTTGCTTCATGCCTCAGTGCTCTGATTCTGCAAGGCAACCACACGCAGGAGTTGGTTAGGCATGCTGCAGGGCAGCATGCAGCTGCTGCACTGACCTGGCAGTTGTACAGATGCAGTCTTTGCGGATTCGTCAGTGTGATCTTTCACATGCTCACAGGGGAAACTGTTTCTGAGTCCTACATCACGGAGTACTCAACAGATAAAATAGAGATGCACACAGGAGCAGTTAATGCCGGGCAACGGGTACTGCTGGTGAGCGCCAGCAGCATTGTGTGGTTCTGATGGTATGCTGATTCTACCGGTGTTCACTGCAGCAAGCAGATGCAAGATGGGACGCTCCTGTCGCCTGCAGATTATTGAGCAGCAGACTCCTGCTGTTCCAGTATCTAAGTCATTTGCAGTGACAATGCAAGTACAGCATTGCCTGGGGAGATCTTGGATATGCCCTGCTACCCCACCTATTGTCTCATCGTAGCCATCTTGCCCTGTATACAGATTGATGACTTGATTGCAACTGGCGGTACACTAAGAGCAGGCATCAATCTGATACGTGAGTTTCCTTTATGTTGCATCATGTTGCTGGCTGGCTGTGATGGCACTCCGCAGTTCATCAGCTGCTGATGTCCAGCAGGCAGGCAGGCGTACGAACGCATGCAATCTAGTCCAGATCAAGTTGTTGTCACTCTGCCCTGCAAGAAAATCAGGGCTCCCAAGTTACCAGCCAGAGCAGGAATCAGCAGCCAGGACACAATCTGCTAACCTTTTGAAAGGCGCTATAAGATCCTTGTGTTCACTGCCGCAGATAAAGTTGGTGCAACAGTGGTGGAGGCAGCTTGTGTCATTGAACTGCCAGCCTTGAAGGGCAGAGAGAAGTTGGGAGACACCAAGCTGTTTGTGTTGATTGAGAAGGAAGGGAAATAGGCCGCGGGTGGCTTGAACATGCTGTCTGTTGTATAGTGGTTTGCTAGCAGCCATCCATAGATCAGATGGGCACTGCCACAATCACGCGCAGTTGGGTGTAGCATGTTGGCATCCTTGCGGAGCCCTGCATCAAGAGTGTACCGCCTATCGGTCATTTCCATTGTCATGGCCACTGCTGTTTGCAACCAATACACATTGTGTTGTCTGTACCTGTCACAATGTGGTGGTTTTCATTGATTTGCAAAGCGTGCTGAAGTCTGTCGAGGTTACACTCCAAGCAGTGACATTGGTCCAGCACAGTACAGCACTAGTACCCATCACTCTTGCCGCCACCTGAGCAGGACTGTGCAAATAGGTCAGCCGCCTACGACCATTCCTTTTATCCACCAAACAGCGGCTGCTGGGTCACTTGCCGTGCTGTTGTCGCGCAGAAGAAAATCATTGTTTGACAAAATATGGTCTGAGGTTGAAAGGACGTTCAGCCAGCAACAGGCCATATGATAGCTGCCGAACTGCTGAACTATTTCACTCTACGCTTGTACCCACACACTGTCGAATCATGGCAGTTGGGTGGTGTATGCTCACACATGTCCTGCACACATGGGCTAATCATGAGTGCGCTGTCAACCTGAGTGCCCTCTACTGCTGCGACTCGCAGCAGAGCTGAGCTCTGCAATGCAGCTAGTTGCGACATCAGGTACTTTAATCCGAACAGAGTGGCAGATCTCATTGACCTAATTACTTTGCCTCTTCTGGCCCTAGACCGCGCCAGGTTATGACTGACGCAGTTGTACAGCGTTACTACACAGGTGCCTGTGGGTGCAGGAGCGCTGTATCCTCAAGCATAGCCTGCACAAAGACATTCAGCAAACACCACAAGATATCTCATACTCACTACAAAAGAGCCTAAGTGCGTATGTGGCTTTGCTGGCTCACAGGCAGTACAGAATTGGCATATGCGGCAACAGCCCGCGCCCATGGATGCCATCACTAGCAAGTGATGCAGTAAAAACCCAGTTTGTCTTACTTAAACTACGTGTTCTTGTCTGGACCGCACAACTATGCTTGGGCGACGCACAGTCGCACGTGCACTGCTTCGTCTTCATATCTCGCATGTGACCTTTCTTCCGCAGAACGCATCATTGTCCTTGTTGCACTGCCGTAACGCAGTGTAACCTTTCCCTCGCTGTAAATCTTTTATGTTGTTTCTACAATGGCTTGAGTTTGAGCGACTTTGGGTAACGCCAAGATTTATAGAGCGCTCCTTGGAGCTCGTCGAATGCTGCAGCAAGTGGTGCCGCACTGAAGGTAAGCATACCAGATCAACAAACCCTGGGAATAAGCATACGGCTTGAGAAGGGTGACAGAACGGGTGCCTGACTTCATTGGACTTGTTGCCTGGCATTGATGGTGGTGCTGATGAGAATGGCTGCATTACACCCGCTTGTTCAACCTGGCCTTTTGTAGATCAAACTATTTGATGTTTGTAATTGCCTGTTGAAACAGGTGGCCACGACTACTATCCACTATCAGTGAACTCCTGTGCACACAACTGCAGAGATAGGGTGGCCAGCCAGTCCCCGGCAGCTCAGGACTACGGTATCTGCAGCAGTCGTCGGCAATTTTGCAGCATCTTCTAATTCGTCATGCACGGATTGTGCGTAAGGGGCCAGGAGATCTCCATTTCGACAAGCACAGGTCTGTGGCTGCTAATCTTGGACGTCCAAGGTCGACCTGGAGGTAAGCTGTCGTTCTGTTGGTCCAAATTGCCCATTCCAGCAGTTCCGAGCTCTCTGCCAGCAGGCAACCTGTCGACGTGTGCGAAACCAGATGCCATGTCCCTGCTGCAGTTCGGAATTGTTGGCTGATGGCACAGAAGGCACCAACACGTGTCGTTGCTCATCAAGCCATCTGAACTGCTACATACAACTTGATACATCCTCGGTGGGAAGCCATCTCATAACATGCCAATTTCAAGGTACAAGTTTTCTACTTATTGGATGCTGTTTTCGGTTGCAAGGTGTGAATACGAGGTTGTTTGTAACCAATCTGAGCATGTTTGAGCAAGAATACAACATCAAGTCTGCCTGTTGCATCTGCTGCAGGGCAACTGCATGTAGAGCTGGAGATCCTTCGGTTTCACCCACAACTCTTCATACGCAAGTTGCACGGCCACCATGTTTGATTTTCAGCGGCTTATATCGCTTGCACTGGCAGCCATGGTGCTCCAGGTTGTGATGCAGACAACGAACTTGATGGACCTCCCGGCGTGAACATCCCTTGATGATGAAGCCCTACCTGTACATGAAGATCTGTTGAGGAAGCCGAAGGATTGGCTGGTACGCACTGCTCCAATGACGGCACACCTCCCTGCATTTGCGAGGGCAGTGCCCCAAGGGTGGAGCTGTGCATCAAGATGGAGAGTGCAATGTGCAGCGGCTTGATAATCACAATTCACTTGTGAATTTGTTGAGGTGGGATTCACATTCAGTCGTGTGCTCACACAGTGGGACCTCCCCTTATACAGTAACTTGAATATTGATGTCCCAAACAGGACTGGACCCATACATACCTGACAATGTGGCGATCATGGCAGTATAACAACGACGCTTGGCAGATCATTTCTGGGGCAACAGATCTGATGCAGCTTATGCCTGCAGCTGATGAACAGCACTAGCACCCTCTCGCTACGCTGCTTAGTCGCTGTGGTCCAGACCCGCATTGCTTGGGGTGCCATTGAAACTGCTGTGCAGTGACCTGCCACGTCATGTTGCGCTCATGGCAGTAGGCCTAGAACCTTGTAAAGGTGGGAAGCATCTGTATGGCATGGCATCTTTCTGCTTTAGTTGGCCTGTGCTCTTCTGTTCAACTGATGTACAGGAACACGCAATCTACACAGGCATCACCTGCGAAGGTGATGTATGGGAGCTTGATTACGAAGTCCGTTGTCACCTGGCGGAAGAGCCTGCCATACCTCACGCTGGTGGCCTGCAATGGTGTATTGGGCCACTGCAGCATACCCAAGGCAATGGAGCTTTTACTGTGCAAGGCAAGCGTGGAGATCTGTGGCAAGCAGCCCTTGTGTAGCAAGATGGCGAGGTGGGGGCCCCCTATAGGAAGGTGGAATGGGCGCGCTGAGAATACCCTTTACGCGGCACTTCATATCATTGGAGATGGTACCAAACCAGGTCTTCAAGCTACAGCGTCGGCAGTGTTGGAGGTCCAGTTATCAGGTATGTGTGATGTAGATATGCAGCCGACTTGCAACCTACCATCACCTGCCCCTTGCTTGTGTGCGCTATTGTGCATGGGCATATATATTTATGCTGTCTTGCAGAGCAGATTACTCAGCATGCCATGCAATGCAACATCTGGGGCAATTGCATCAAAAAAAGGTGTGTCAGCGGGTGATGCTTGGTACCCAAAATATTTGTCTTGGACTGCCTACCTCCTGCCTTGCAGCATCACCACTAGTTGCTGCTGTTGAAGATGGCCACCTCAGGGTCCACATGACACTGCAGGGTTATCAAGGAATGGCAACTCCTCTCCTTCAGAAACACCACACGGGTGAGTTCCAGCAGTCGTCAACATCTTCTGATCCACTGGATCTGTGCTTGTAGAAGCAGATACGCCCTGGATACTTGACTCACAATGTGTTCATGGCAAGGAACATCTGCTTCAACGAGCACAAATCTGTGGTTCACATCCGGCTTCTGAAGGTACCGTGACATGCAGATGCTCTAGAACCACCACTCCAGCATTTCCAAGCTCTGGCTAGATGCCGTGTCCCTACTGTTATTTGGTATGTTTTGGCTGATGCTGCAAAGGCAACTGCGTCTGAGACATTGGCTATGCCATAGGGAAGGGCCTTCAGGATGTGCTTCTAGCTATTGTTTCCAATAGACATGTTACAACACACGCAATTGTTTGTTGCCGACTGGAGCCAGAATAGATGATGACAACTGCCTGATGTCACGCTGCAGGGCAACTGCATGTAGGCCAGGGTGGCATGTTGCAGCTCAAGGTCCCTGGTTTGATCATCATGGCCTCAGTCTGGAGGACCTTGAGAAGCAGTACAAGGAGGCCCAGGCTGCACATTGTAGCCGTCTCCAGCAGACACGTCCAGCAATGATGACACCTGACCTGCGATTGAAGCAGGAGCTGCTGGTGAGGTTGAAGGATTGGCTGGTTTGCGCTAGCCGCTCCTGACAGATTCGTGATAACCTGCCTCTGTGGATTTCTCCTTGTACCCAGTGCAATGACAGTGCCCAGAAACAGGTCCTCACAAATCTCAAACATCCATTGTCTTAATATGGTAACCCCCCTTGCCGTGCAGATGCTCAGCTTCAGCTCCTTGGCAATGAGGCATAAGCTGAGAAGCGCCGCTCGTTGTGCACGAGTGGTCCCGCTCAGCTCATGTTTAATACCCAGTGTGTTTCATGCAGCCTTGTTTTGGCATATCACTCAAAGATCTGAATAGTCACCTAGTTTCAGCAATGAGCACCAAGTGTACTGCACTACCCTCAACTGTGTTGCGGGAGACGTATGGGCTCATTTGTCACCAACCAGACATTTGAGGGTGTGCAGTGCTTGGTCATGAAGATTTAGGCGGGTTGTGCTGATTTTGCCTTTAATATGTCTTGCAAGGTTACCAATGTGTTTTATGCAGCTTTGGTTTGGCATACCATCAAAGATTGAGTGTAAAGTCACCTCAGGTTGAATAATGACAGCTTACATCATACCCGCCATTGATCATTGTAGGGCAACCACATTTAGTAACACTTCACACTTTCACTACTGCCTTGCAGGCCCTGTCACCGGCTGACCAGATGGATTCAACTCGATCGTTCTGACCTGACTGCAGCCACCAGGTTGGACCTGCTTGCCGCTGTTGGTATCATGACCAGGAGTTGGCCCAGCGATTGGAGCTTGTCAGGTGCTGCTGTAAGTGGTGCAGTAGTGCAAGTACTTGCAGGTCAGCTGGGAACAATGTACATCGTGATCAACATAGGGCTGGCAAAAAGGCCCTGTGCATAATTTTATGTTCAATGTTCCATCCACAGGATCTGTGCCTGTTGAATTGTTGGATCACATCTGATTCCACAAGCACAGATTTTGTGGTTGGAAATTTGTACAGCACAACATGTGTTCTGAAGGTCAGCTGACATGCAGATGCTCAAGAATGAATACAGCACTTCCAAGCTCTCTTCAGCAACAGGCAACCTGTTGGATGTGCGAGTTTCTGCTGCTGATATTGAAAGGGGATCTCAGCTTCCATATTGATGGCTTGCATCATACCTTCTATGATCTGATGCAGGGCAGCCTCTTGCACCAATCCTGCACACATTCATGATACTGCCTTGCAGGGCTGACCTGAAGGAACCAACTCAATCCAGACCTGATCGCAGCCACCAGCTTGGACCTGTTGCCGCTGTCGGCATCATGACCAGGAGTTCGCCCAGCGACTTGGAGCTTATTTGCTGCTGTAAGTGGTGCAGTAGTGCAAGTACTTGCAGGTCAGCAGGAAATGGAGTAGATTGTGACAAACATGGTGCTGTCAATACGGACAGAATGGGTGGCAGATATCATTGGACTTGCTGGCAGCCACTGACTGTCTTGCTAATCATCCTCATGAGACCGGGTGGCTGCAGCAGATGTTCAGCTTTGCCTTGTGCATTACAGGCCTGCTTGATGTTTTGTGCAGAATGGGATCTGTGCATATTCACGGAGATGTCCCATCTACCTCGACAGACACAGACCTTGCGGTCAAAATCTGGGTTCTAAAGTTTGGGTGATGCTCCAAAATGCTCACTGCAGCAGTTGTATGCTCTCTTCGGCAGCAGGCAACCTGTAGAATGTGTAGATCTCTGGCTAGGAAGCCGTATTCCTTCTGCGAGTCATAATGGCGGCCGAGTTCTTGTGGCCAATGCTGCACAAGCCACTGGAATTGAATACATCAGCGACGCCCTTAATGATGTTGTGTTCTATATGTGAAAATATATGCAGTATTCTGTGACTGAATATAAGACCACAACTGCCTGTTGCTTTTGCAGCTGCAGGACAACTGCTTGTAGAGCTGCATGCTGCAGCTGAAGGTGCCCTGTTTGAGCAGCACAGTCTGGACAAGCTCAACCCCCAACGTATAGCAGTACAAGGTGGCCCTGGCTACACATGGTGGCCCTCTCTCGCAACACATCCAGCATTGATGGCACCTGACCTGCAGTAGAAGCATTAGCTGCTGGTGAGGTTCAGGAGTTGGCTAGTACGTATTGATCCCTTCGGCTACTTGTGAGGACAGTGGCCAACTTCAGGTAGTTGACACGCATTCTGCCATCCTGTCACAACTTGCTTGGGATGATCAAATGGCAGAATGGGTATCACTTATCTGATGATGTTGATGACATGATGATTCAATCCAGGCTAAACTGATGCAGCCTGCCCTGCAGTCAATGAACAGCAATAGCATTGCCCTACTATGCTTGGTTGCTGTGGTCTACATATGCATGGCTTTGTGTCATTACAACTGACTGCTGCAGTGTGATCTGCCACATCATATGCAGTTATGCCAATATGACCTAAACACTTGCAAAGCTGGCATGCATTCATACCATCTTCTTGCCTTTGTTATCCTCTGCCCTACTGTCAACTGATGTACAGAGACAGCCACTTCATGCAGGCAATCTCAGCTACTCATATCACAGTGCAACCTATACTGTACTTTCATCACTTGCAGGTGACCCCTTCAGCTTTCCTCTGTTGCCTTACAAATGCTAAGCTGCAGCTTCTTGGGATGAGACATAAGCTGACTTTACCATTGCGAGTGGGGTCTCGCAGCCTATGCATCAATACCCAAGGAGCTAAAGCTGAGCATCTGCAAGGCAAGGGAGGAGATTGGCCGTAAGCGACTCGTGCACAGAAAAATGCGGGGGTCTATGAGTATCTTAAGGTGGAAAGGGCCGGTCAGGACTACTTCCTGTGCCACCAGGTGCAGGGCTGTCTCAAGAGGGCTGGACGTGCTGACTTATCACTTTGTCAAGGTGCAGCACAAGGTCTGCACTGCCGGAGGTCCAGAATAGTGGAGTCCCAGGTGCGAGGTACCTATAGATTTGTTGCAAACATGCAACCGAATGTGCTTATAAGGTACTTGGCTTTGTCCACTACTGTGGATTGCCATGTATGCTAAATGCTACGTTGGAAAGCAAACCACTGTATGCCATGCACTGCTGGATTTGTGGCATTTCGACATGCAGAGGTGTCCACAAGGTGTCAGCAACTGGCCACCTCCCCTGTAATGTTATTCATCAGTGTGATAGCCTACAATTGTGCGCAATATTGGAATCTAGAAGCTGTATCCTTTTATAGTTCAATCGCTGCACTTCAGCGGCTTCACCTTGGCAGCAGCACTGGTGCAAATGCACTGTGCATGCAGGGATTAGCAAGCTTCTAGTTTTCATATAAGAGGTAGCAGCAGTGGCATGATGTTCAGAGCAACCTTCGTAATCTGTCATGGACTGTTTGCCTCCTGCCTAGCAGCATCACCCAGTAATGACGAGCTGATCTTCCAGGGCCCTGGTGTGGATCACCCACCTCGTGTCCCCGGAGCAGCGGCTTGTCATCCCGCAGACCGCTCTGCATATATACTATATAGTCGTGTGGCTTCTGTGGTTGCTGTGACAGCGGCTCAGTGTGTGTAATGGTGGCCCCCTCTGGACACCTGATGGTTCCATCATTACAAGCTGTGACCTGCTGTTACATTCACCATAGGAGGATCCCTTTTGATGTGGAAACTGGCTGATGCTTCAAGGCAATGGACCATTTACCTGGCCCCAGTGCATTTCATTCAGCTGTACTAGGCATATTGCTTGTTTCATGGTTAAGTGGTGCATATATGGCTGCTGGTACTTGTGAGGTGCTGTATTGCTTTGGCTGTTCAGGTAACTGCAGCAGCACTGGGCGTATGCGTGACCGGTCTTAAGACGGTTTGCTCACTGCAACATACAGATGTGCAGGCACAAATGTCCTGCTGGTTTACAAACAGGCTTGCCTTCATGTCTGCATTGAACTTGCTGCACAAGCCCCTCATCATCAAAGGTCAGATCTGTCACGTGTGGGATCATCCCTCTGGTGGTGATTCTGGCCATCAGCACCATGGGATCATCTCAATCGTAACATATTGGACTATTGATGAAATGAAGGACTTGATAGGCTCTAGACTTGTGCAAAGCTGGAGTGCATTGGTGCTGCATGGCATCTTCTTGCTTCTGTTGGCCTGTGCTCTTCTGTCACCTGACGTACAGGGACATGCATTTCATAGAGGCAGTACTTGGCTAAGGTTCGGGAGGTGGACTTTTCATGGTCTGTCACCTGCCTGGGTGACGGTGTGCATTGAGATGGACCTTCCGCACCTCACGCTGACGGTCGCAAGGGTCTAGAGATCTCTACTATTACAATGGTATTGAGCCGCTGCAGCATAGAGGTTGAGGGCATTTGAAAAGGCACGGGGTTGAGATCTGCAGCAAGTAACCGTCATGTAGCAAGATGCAGAGGGGGTCTCCTATAAAAGGAGGCGAGTTCAGAATGGTCTTATGCTGGTTCAAAGGAGTGCAGATGGTGATGCCCCAGGTTTTGGGACTGCAACATCAGCAGTACACTGTCGGAGGTCCCAGTGTCAGGTGTGTGTCGTGCACATATGCAGCCGGCTAGTGCCTACAAGGCACTTGGTAGTATCCATACTGTGCATTGGCATATATGCTTAATGCTGTGTTGGAGAGCAAAACACTAGCATGCCATGCATTGCGACATTGGGGCAATTGCATCAAGCAGAGGTGCATCAACAGGTCTCAGCAACTGGCCACGCTCACTATCATAGTATGTTGCATAGCAGTATCATTGTGCTACAACCATTGTGCAGTGTTCTGGGCTAAGGTGAAGCCAATTACAGTGCAGGAACGGTACTATGACAAAGGTTGGCAAAGCTTCTGTTGTATACAGTCCTAGGTACACAGGCCAAGGGCCACCACTTGGTAAGCAACGCCCACTTGGAACTAAAGTACTGTTGAGTTGTCAACTACATCTGATGCACACATAGCAGAATAAAGCATGCTGCCGCAGTCATTGTGCAGATGGGATAAAGCACTGGCTACTTGGCATGCTTACACAACCGTTTGCTGGTACTCATGAGCAGCTTAGCCCTTCGGCTGTTCCCATTGTCGGTACAGCGCATGAATGTATGACGTCACACAGAAGACAATAATATTGCAGCAGCAATCAACCTCTGCATATGCGGCCTCGAGCACTTATGCTTGCTGCGTCATACCGATGTGCAGGCTTCAATCTCCTGCTGATCAACAACTGGTCCAGCACTGGATCTCATAAGCTTGATGAAGTAGCCAGCAACCCTCTGAGGGCAGTATTACTTAATTCAGGAGAACAAGGGACCCGTTTGCCTTCACTGAAGATGCAGGTGAGGTGCGGGATCAGCAATGGGGGTATCTGCTCATGTCACCAGCCAGACCATTGAAAATGTGAAGGCCTTGGTCAGGAAGGTCCTTTTGACCCTGGAGGTATACACTGACACCAGTTTACATACCTTAATAGCCCATTAATCTTTCAGATCCCATGGAGCTGTGAAGCGACGTAAAATGGCTTCAGTGGATACCTGCAGGGTTGAAACGTGTGCTATGCAAGCTTGTTATAACATGTGTGCTATAATTGTGACCGATCACCTCAGCTTGAGGGACCATAGCGCTTTAGGCTAGCTTACACAATCAGTAGCCAACCAGATGCAGAAGTCTGTATGCATATAGACATGTCCGGAAGCTGACCGTCAGCTCCTGGTGTCTGTAATCTGGTCAGGCTGTCAAGTCATCAGCCAGACCTCGTTCCAACCACCAGGATCTCCTTGCTGCTGCTAGCATTTAGAGCAGAAGTTGGCCCAGCGCTTACAGCAAGCTAAGCATGGCAGAGACTGGGCGAGTGAACCAACTGCAGAAGAGAGAATTGCATTGCAGGCTGCACCGTGCTTGGCAAGGTCGTGATCAGTCAAGCATTGCACCTTGCTCAGCCACCGGGCAAAACACTGCACGCCAAGGAGCCTTGCATGTTGTTATCTGACAGAGGCTGGCACAAGTTTTCATTGTCGCTGTTGATTCAGGACTCTGGGGTTCGAAACTGCAGCGCATGCAGAGGAGGAAGCAGCAGAACAGCGGCGGCAGATGACAAGGCAGTTGGATGACCATTACCCTTGCACCAGTTTCCAGTTTGAAATACAAAGCATGTGACTGGAGCAGCATATGCTGCCATGGCAGCAAAATATCAGTCCATTGCCTTGAACTTTGTCACAGATTATAGGAATTGCCACAAGTATGGCTATCAGGGTCTTCAGTGTACTGTTGCTCCTGAGCAGCGTGAAGATGCACCTACAAATGTGATGCACCGTGCATTGTTGTAGTGCACATTCCTCCAGTCCATGCAGATGGGTGCATCACCTGGAAGAGGAATGTGCATTACAACAAGTATGATGTTATGTATGCATCTACAGTGTGCATTATCCGTAAAGTGCTCCAGCTGCTGCTTGAGCAATATTTGTTGAGCTTGAGTCAAGGTATTGCAAAATATGCCTACTACTAGTACCCAGTAGGTGTTTGCCATGGTTTGACTTATGTTCAACCAATTTGATATGTAGTGGATAGGTAGGTTGCTGAGTGTAGTTTGAGAGCATGCTGTTGAGCCATGCATACATAGAGCTTCTTCCAATTACAATTGATACAAAGATCTGCAGGTGCAGA
>LWCB01014563.1:0-13048 GCA_001630525.1 Coelastrella sp. M60 | reverse complement strand
ATATACACCCAAGATTTTCTAAAGTCCCAGTAATTTTCAGACTCTAGGCAGTCTGCTCATATGACTGACCTTTGCCCCCAATAGCTCAGCAAGCCTCATGATGGTCTTGCGCTGATCTGCATCACCATATCCACTCACTAACACTGACACCTTGTCAAAGCCGGACAAAGGCAAGGGATGGCGGATGGGAGCAAACAGGGGTGTGTGGCAACTGCTGATGCGGATCAGCTCAGACCTCTGAGAACATGGGGGAAACAACAGCATGACAACACAGCAGTAGGGTGATGAGGTCGTTTCCTAAGAGGTTGCCTGACTGCTCAATCTGCATTGTGGCTGCTGAGGATTCTAAAGCTGTCCTTGGATGTGTGCTTGCATCTACCAACTTCGTCCAGAAGCAAGCTCAGCATAACAAAGGCTCATGCAGCTAATCCTGCGCCCCTTCTGACATGTTTCCTTGCACACAGGTTGGCAAGCCACACAGTACATGACTGAAGCTTTATACACCCCAGTACTTGCTTTCTCTCAAAGTACTTTGCAAGACCAAGCTGCAACAATGCACATCCGGAGTTCACATCTGCGTCTGTTTTGGAGTACACTGCTGGCACAACTTGTTTGCAAGCAGTTGCCAACTAGTTTACCCCCCACGCACCTTGACACAAGCCACCAGCCAGTCCAAGGTGACCCTACATGTTGCATGTACTGCCCTGAAGCTGCTGTCATTTGCCACCAGCTGCTGCTCATCTGCAGGTGGTAAGCTGCTGGGACACACTGCAAACACTGTTGGACAGCTGGCTGGAGGCTTGGTGCTGCCATGATTGAAGATCTGACCACTGTAGGTCCTGATAGGTGCAATGGACAGCAGCAGCAGCAGCAGCAGCAGCAGGAGCAGCAAGCAGCAGACAGCCAGAGAGAGAGAGAGAGTCACAACACAGCCACATACCTTGGACTCATCTGAACATGAAGCAACCGCCCTCTTTTTTACACATACAGTTGGTTCATATCTGGCTTTATGTATTGTGTCTCAACCAGCACAAGGAACAGCAGCATTGTCTATATGATCCTCTGCTGTAAACAAGCAGAGTACCCTGTCTATACACCACCATCATCACCAAGGAGTGTTAACTAGTGCACCACAAGCCCTCGACCAACCTTATCTTGTCCAGCGCTGCTTCATGCTCCTGTACTCTGCCCTTCAAAGCTGCCAGAGTGAAGTGACAACCCTCAAACAGCCGAGTTTGATCCCTGGGACGATGAAGCCAGTACTCTGGGACCCACCCTGACTGCTGCTGCTGCTGTTCCTGAGCAGCAGCATCAGGGAAGCCTTGTCTACTTGCTGACTGTGCAAACACTCCTCCTAGAATGTTACTAGTTCCTGCTGTTGTCCCTGCTGCTGTTGAGGATGACCCTGGTCCCCCACCTGTTGCTGTTGCTGCTGCTGAGTGTACCCCTAAATCACCACTACTACCACCACCAGCAGCAGCAGCAGATCCAGCAGCTACATGGTTGAGTAACCCTCCTAGCGCCAACCTACCTCTGTTGTCTGTGACTAGCTGTCTCTCACTCACACAGTAGTGCAGCCAGGCTGGTGACACAATGTTCAACTTGCGATTGCAACTTTGAAGGTACTGCTTTACCTCTAACAGCTCTGAGCTGCTAGCTCTGGATCCAATCTGCGGAATACACAACGTACCATTTGCTTATGACACGTTCAGAAGCAATACAACCCCCAAACTGCTGTCTTGGCATATCTGCACAGTAGTAATAGTAGAATCTGGCCTCTAACCAGTGCAACGGCAGTAGCAACAGCACACATGCAGACGGCAGCAGCTGTGACACTGCCAGCAGCAGCAGCATGTTTCCAGCATACCCACCATGACATGTGTAGTATGCTGGTTGAGCTTCGGCATCCATACTCCTCTGAACGCAAACAGCATGTGCCTCATCTCAGACTCTTCATCAGAATTCATTCCACACCACCACAACTGAACACGTTCAAGGAAACACAGACCCTCTTCGTACAAGGGATGAAACCTGATTGCCAAGGCCAGACCAGGATCAACTTGTTCAACAACAGCTGCAACAGCAGAACCTGCAGCTGCCACTGCAACTGCAGCTGCCACGGGCTGCTGCTGTTGTTGCTGATGTTGCTCACTGTCTTGTCTGTTACCCGCTGCAGCCGCTGCTGCTGCTGATGCACCATCTTGACCAGCGGCTACAGTAGAAGCCTCAGCTGTGCTTGCTGCTTTCAGTCTTCCACTCGTGCGTGTCGTCCTGCCGCTCGCTGCACCAGACCCACCAACTTGAGGCTGTTGCTGGATCTGGCCAGCTGTTGTTTGCTGCTGCTGCTGCCGGTTCGGCTGTGCAGCAATAGGCGGCCCTCCACTGCTTGCTGCTACACAGCTGTCGTTACTGTTGCCACCACCCTGTACTGACTGCAACACAGGAGGGTTTGGGCGAGGTGCTGCTGCTGCTGCTGCTGGAGGTCGCACTGCAGCTGCGGCCGTAGATTGTCTGCAGCAGGTGTAAACCGTGACCAAAGCTGTCACTGACACTGACACAACGACAGGGGCAGCCACTGAAACTGCTGCAACGGTCACTTGCATACTATTCCTGCCACATTTGGCCTGCTTCATCACAGCAGAGATACCAAGCGACCCTGACAAACCCGGCAAACTCACCCTGCTGTGGGTGGTGGGAAATTTTCTTCTGGTGCAGGGTATCCCAGTTTGATGCTGGCATGCAACCACTGCTCGCTGACTGCAGACAGGCAATTCTGCCAATTCAACACCGCCCTGTCGATTGCAGCAGCACCAGCGGCACTGAATGGTGAACAACTACCTGATCAGACAGTTCACGTGCCATAAACATTCGTGCGTTATGAACATGTGACCATACAGATATAATCTGCGTATGCAGGGGTCCCTCATGCTGCTCTTTGTGTGACACAACACAAATAAGCCCAATCCACAGGGATGCAACCCTGCTGCTGCTGCTGCCAGCTGTTGTTGCTCACTGGTACTTGGCTCCTGTTGCTGTTTTGCAGATCAGGTGTGTGTTGCCATCCTTGTGCAGCTGAGCAGAGTACTGGCCTCCAGCCTGCAGGCAATGAGTATATACCGCACACATGGTCTGACATCTCTGTCACAACACGGCCACAACAAACGGCTGGAAGCAATAGTCACCTGAGGTTGTCAGCTGGTACAGATGTGCTGCATTGCTGCAATTTACAATGCAGACTATCACAGCTCAAGATCACTGCAGCAGTGTCTGCTTAGAACAAGCACGCTCTGCACTTTTCCTGCTTCCAAGGTGCCTTTGGTTATGAGCATGCTGCACAGGTGTCAGACGTTGTTCTGGTCTAACCTGCAGGATGACGCGCTGCAGGTTGACACGCTCGCCATGATTGAAGTTTGTGACGCTGATGACGAGACCAGCAAGGGGCTTCAGCTGAAACTTGGAATAAGACACCTGCCAATACGAAAAATTGAACTTATGATAAGTAGAATGTGCTCAACTCTCTCAGTGGTTAGAGGCTGGAGGTACTGATGGCCCTGGCACATGTTGACAACTGCTGCTGATCGTGCTTCACTGCCTGCACCCAGCTAGATGCCTGGCATGTCCTTTATAGCCTGAGGCAGTCGCTGACTAATTGTGACGTTCACAGCAGGCACGTGTGTATACAGTGCAAAGCACCAGCACAGTTAAACAAGCACTGCTGCAGCAGCCAATGGCACCGGAAAGGAGCTGCAAACAAGCTGGTGGTGAAGCTACAGGTGTTACTGTTGAGTGGCAGCGTAGATTGCTGTCGCGGTACATGGTTGCTGTGTTACCTGCCCCTTGGCTTTGATGCACGCTTCTACCCACTCCTTTGTAACAGCAGGCACCTCACTGCCGCCGACCTGCTTTCTGACCTCCTGCGGGCACGCTTTCACCTGTCTGTAGCCGTTACAGGCAACCAGCTTCCTCACAGTCAACAGCAGCGCGCCGAAAGACGTGCGACAAGCCGCCCAGATGCAAACATGTGCTGATTCTGCTCACCTTGTATGTAGGGTCTCCTGCTGACCCGCACACAATAATCTGAGGCAGCTGTGGCTTGCAGAACCTGGTGTATGTCTTGCCACCACCAGCCTCAAAGGCTTTCCTAATCTCTTCGACCTCTTCCCTTTCGAAGCCACAAACGAGGGCATGGGTGCACTCAAAACAGGCATAGCTAGGCTGTGTGCACGTGGTCTTGTCGCTGTCAAAGTGCGAACCCGTGCCTTTTGATGCCATACGCCGATACTAATTGAGCAATGAGGCGAACGCGGCCCTTTAAGCGTCACATATTCAAAGCAAGCCTGCCACTGTTGTTGGTCTGCAGGCGGTCTCTGCAGTTCGCATCAGTGTTAATAAAAAGGTAGAACGTATTTTGATGAACGATGCAAGTTGATGCCCAGAACTTCAAGGGTGGTGCGAGCCCTGCGAGCTAGACGTTTTCACCATAACAGGCTGTTTGAATAGCTTGAGAGCAGCCTGCTTTTTGGCAGATTGCCTGATCACACTGATGTTTGACTATACATCCAATGCAGACACCTAGGCTCCTTTGCTGAGAAGGGCCCAAACGCTGCGTAACCAGAGGTCCCTTCTGCGGCATGGACTGATCAGAGCAAGTGGTGTCCGCTTCTGAACCGAGGTAAGGGGCCGATGTGCTATGGCTGATGGGTAGCTTACATTCATAGCCCTAGTAGTGATCAAGGGTGTTACCGGCGGCAGGCAAAATGGGTGACACTTAGTGTGCAGGCATGGTAGGACTGTCAAGACCTGCTGACTGGCATGAGAATCTCTACAAGCCCAACGACGACAAGCAGCTATATATAATCAACATTCAGAGTGAGGTGCATGCACACGAGAAAGCAAGTAACAAACAATTGATCTGCTTGCAAGCTGCTGCTGCCCTGAATGGATGATGCAGCTGATGCAGTCATCAGCAGTTGCAGCAAAAGGTTATATAGCTGCAGATTGACAACTATCCTGATCAAAACTCCTCCCAACTCGAACATTTTCCGTACATGATACGCACTTGTATGTGAAACATAGAAACACACACAAAGCATTCCGTATACATAAAGAGGAGAGAACAGCTGTGCGACCGAATACTGGTGTGCATGTACAAGGTTCACAACAAACCTCAGCCATGACAGGCACATCAGATGTTGCTTAGCTCACTCTCTTGCACACCTTGAATAGTTTATCCAGGCTAGAAGTTGTGCGCAGGGAGGCAAGAACACCCACACCCAGCAGCAAAATACAATAGGTATGTCAACTGCTGATGTACAAGCGTAACAGCACTCTTACATCAGTGATCTGATCAAAAAGCAGGGAATGCTATGCTTATCAATGCTTATGTTGTCATTGCACTCAGTTTGCTGCATAGGAAGAGCTCTTGACCCTGGTCAGCTGAATCATCACTTCAAAAGTTCAAGTCATCCGGGTACTGGGCTCGGAAGTATGCATTTGGCACATAGTGCCCCCAGTGTCCAGCTGTTTCACCCACAGCATTGACATCAGCATTCCTGTCCATCTCCAGGGCTCCATAAGGCATGCATGCCTCAAAATGAGGTCCCAACTGTAAATGCACTGCTAACCAGCCCCCACCCCCCTTTGACTGATATCCAACAACATCATCATCATCATCTTCATCATCATCAGCGTAGAATTCAATACCGCTGACTGGAAGGGTATGTAAAACGGGTCCAGCCCCCCGTGCCCTGGAGGCTGTGTGTGACCCCTCAGCTTCCTGCACGGGCAGCGCTGTCTGTTCCCTCTCCATGCTACCTGCTTGCTGCTCAAACCAGGTGAGCTTGAAGGTCTGCAGTTGCTGTTGGTGCCAATCTTGATACTTGGCTGCCCACAGGCGCTGTTCTTTGGGTGTCTCAGGGAATGTGTTGACACCCTTGATTGTGCTCTGTTTGGCGCTGATGGTTTCTTGTTTTATCAGGATGTCATACCAAGCATGATCCACGTCATGCTCTGCCTGCAGGGCAGCAACAATGAATGAGTGCTTTGAATGCTTTGGTGTTGGCCATGCATGCTTTGAGGACTGCATCAGCTGGTATGAAAGGAGCACAGTTATCTCGATTGGTACTCTCCAATCGTGGTCATGGAGGCTCCTCTGCGCAGGACACGTCCTATGTCTGCATACTTTCAATGCTCAGCATGCAGCGCAAGCACCTGCCATGCATGTTGCCTTATGTTCATGTGCTCGTACATGATGATGCAGCAATTACTGCAAAGAGAACGAGAGCTGCAATCCAATACCAACACAGCAGTGCAAGTAGCATATCGAAGCACCGCAGCAGGCATAGAAGTTGCATGCGATCAATAGCACAAATTCCATGGCTTGGTCTCCTTTCGCCACTTACAGTTGAAACAGTCAGCACACTCATGGCTGCAGCTGTATGCTGGCTCTGTGGTGCGGCACCAACAACTGGTGAATGACGTGGGTAGCTTGTCAGTTTGAGTGCCTGTTTGACCGGCCACCAGTCCATGATAACACCTGCGCGGTCAGGAACGCCAGACAGCTGTACTGTGTCACCCACACGAAACTCCACGTCGGGATGCTCACTCCGCATCCGAACGTCTGAGAGTTCTGGAGCAGATCTGTAGCTGTCCTCGAGTCTGAACAGCTTCTGCTTCATCTGCAAAGCAAAGTGCAGGAAACAAGGTGTGGTCTTCAGCAGCAGTGTACTACCAGAGCCGTGGCACATGAGTAGAGCATGCTACTGTCTGTGTGCTCCCAACAAGTCTCAACCCCAAACCTGCAATAATCAGCATGCTTATGTCACCATACTAACACACTGTTGGGTGAAACTCACAATGTTTAATACTTTAAGCACTACACATCCAGACCGAGTGCTCAGAGGCTTACTATAGACATCTGAAATATGTAGAATCACTTTGTGCTCAGCAACGCAATACATTGGGTCTGATGATACATCAGGCAATCTGCCTGTGTGTTACAACATGGGTTCTGACACACAATGACATCTCTCTAGAGCTCATTGTCTTGACAGGGACCTCTACATGTTTCTCACCTGCTCAAGCCACAAACAAATGTTTGCACTGCTGTTTCCTGCATCACGCATCCGATCAATCAGCTTTCTCCACAACAGCACCAGCCCAGGGTGTTCCGGACCCTGCCTTATCTCCATCACCTCAATCATATGTGCCAAAGTGGCAAGACCATCAGCGCCCTGCTCTGCGTCTGCTTCTGTTTCTGATGCAGCGACCTCGCAGCTCAACATGTATATGGAGCTGAACAACAAACGAGCGTGTAGCTTCTGCCATCCGGGTACAAAGTCTGGGTTGCCCCACTCCATGTAGCGGCCGTCCTGCAGCTTTCTGCTCAGAGAGTTCACCAGATTACGCAACATGCGTTTGACCAGTGCTGCAGGTTGCAGAGGCACCAGAAGACGGGACATGAAGTCTGGGTCTGCCATCATGGCTTCTTCAGCGCCTAGAATAGTACTGCAGATCTTCCACCTGCGGCCATAACAATGAAGCACATGGGTGGGTACAAGTACACATCTGTATACTTATGTCTATCCCATCAGCCAAAGTGACAATGCCATCGGTTGTGCATGTGCTATGGCTGATGGGTGGTTTGTATATACAGGAGCAGGCAAACATGACGATTGATGTAAGCCAGCATGCCTGCAGTTCATGACTGCATTGACCCCAGAATTATCTGCTGGTGCAGAAAACACGCTGTACAGGCTACAGATTTGCAACTGCTGCTTATGACAGACCAGCAGTGTTGTTGTGTCAGCTGACATGCTACTTGAGCACGTACAAGCTGTGCATGGTAAGCCCTGCAGCAAGCGTCCAAGCTGCATGAAGCAACAGCGTGACAGCTGCTCATGATCCTGCAGTAGCACACCTTATGCAGCACAGACACACCCATGCTTCTCCTGAGCCAATCAACACGAAAGGTAAGTATGCCTCCTGATTGGCTCAAACGAACTGTGGTGGATATCTCTATCATAAATTTCCTCTACCAACTATGCCACTCACCTTATACCTGCATCAGTCAGTACCATGCCACCATCAAACACATCAACATACACATAGTGACCAGCACCGCCCTCCTCACTGGTAGCTGCCACACCACCATTACCACCACCATCTTCTGTGTTGCTTGGATCAGCAACCCATGCTCTTGTGATGACTTGTCCTGGCAGGTTGATTGGCTCCACTCTCATGCCAGCTTGAGCTGCTACTGCAATATGGAGCACTGCCAGGCTGATAGGGAGACCCAAGCCAGTGGCCAACACACTGTCAAGGCAACTGTTGTCTGGGTTGTAGTAGTCCAGACGATTGCCCTGTCACATACAAGGTGACAACAACAACAGCAGCAACAGCAGCAGAGGCGGCGGCGTCAAGCAGCACAGCAGCATGTGCAAAAGCAAGCATTCCAAGCTGTTCAGTAATCACAGTGCTATGTACAATACTACACTGCCGGAAATTTGTGATCCAGGAGCCACAAGATACCTGGAGCAGCGCTGCATCTGATCAGCTGGCCCCATAATCAGAACTCAGGGAATGTAGTGATCAAGAATGACGGAGACATACATATGCTTCTATCACACATGCTCCTGTTCAAGTGCCACGCAGAGTATTTGGATGATTACAAGATTGTCGTGGATGAGTACCAGCCAGTGCTCACTGTTATTGACAGACCAAATCTTCCATCATTCGGCACAACTACTCCTGACAAATCAGGGCCATCAACTTTGTCCAGACGACACCAACTACTGAACCGAAGAGCATTACGGCGTCTACCACTGCCGTCGTCGCCGCTGCTACTGTTGCTTGAAGGATGGTAAAGGCCAGCATGCCGGCATGCTGCTTCCATTCTTGCTGCTGCTGTTGCAGGTGGCCCAAACAGCAACATGGTCAACAGCTGAACTGCCTATTGGACAGAAGATAGCAGCAGCGATGGTCAGCGTCATAAGCGTGTCACTACTGCAGGGACATGACAAAATGACACGCACGCCCCGGACTGATCTGATAGCAACCTGCTGATCATGATGTTGCAATCTGCTTTAGGGGTTAGGGTCTGAAGGTTGGGTGAAGGTTATATGTTCCGTACATGCGTGGGTACACACACAACACAAACCAAGTGATCAGATGGTGCGATCAAAGGCTGATGATCTCATCACAGATCTTCTATGGCCCCTAGATCACTGATCATTCAGATCTCCACAGCCCCCCCCTCACCTCCCTGCTGTGAGGCCCTACGCCGCGATCTCTGAGCCTGTTGCGTAGCTCTGATCCCAACTCATCAATCAGCTCGATCACTGATGATGGATCAGTCAGAGGGTGAAGCACCTCATTCTACAGTGCGAGAAACAAGTCACAGCAGGCAACACATGCAGGAATGTCAGCGAGGAGAAACAGCAGTGGACAGCAGCAGTCAATGAAGAATAAGGTGGCGTTAACTCATCATGCAATCAGACGGGCTCGGAGCCAGACATCTAGCTTCTAAGTTAACTGCTTCTCTTGCTGTATACAGGATGCAATAGTCAAGAGTCAACATCTTCTGTGGAAAAAGCAGGCACATGAGCATAACTTGAGTATGCTGTGCTCAGGATGTAGATTTGTCCCTTCAGCAAGTGGGGCAGCTGAAGCATCTGGTGGTGTTCTGGACAACCCAGGGCATCAATTACCACACGTAAATCACTACACGCCATCACAATAATCAAAAATTGGATTATGCCATCTTCAGTGATTGTCATTCCGAAGCATGTGACATATACCCACCATGAGCAAAGCGGCTTGTAACATTGGACTACCAGCACAAGAAGGGACGGACACACCAGGGCTCCCTGTTGAGTCACTGGTATCACCAGTCACTGCTGCAGAGACAGCAGCACTGCTGCTAGCGGCATGCGTGATGTGCTCAGTGTGCTCGATGTGCTCGGCCTGCTGCTGCTGCTGCTGCTGCTCTGTGTTCAGCAGTGATTTCAGCTTCGCTGCACAAAGTGCTCCCTTCACAAAGTGCAGGGCAACAAGTGCTTGATATGAAATACCAAGGAAGGCACCATTTGGTATGGCAGGACCGCAGGGCCCGTCAACAATGCTGCTGCTGCTGCTGCTGCTGCTGCTGCTGTGTACAACTGCTGCCAGTATGTCCAGTGCTTCACATCCTGCTTCCATGATGCTGTTGAGACATCTCTCCTGGTGTTTGGGCCAGCACATGTCGCCCAGCAGGGATATGATGTGGCTATCAAGCTGCAGGACACGACAGAACAACATACAGGGGGATCAACACACAGGAGGGGTGGATAAACAGCAGTCTGCTGATCTGTGATCGAGATCCGTTTGTGCTACTTACTGACAGAAACTGGTGGCAAGGTATGCATCTGCTAGTCCATTCTAAATCATGAGAGCTTATAAATAGCCGGTTTCAGCATCTGCACTGGAATCTGCACCAGCACATAGCGACAGAAGGGCTCAAAGCAGAAGTGTCAGCCCGCTGTTGTGTAGCTATTTACCTTGGCAGCTCTTCTGGACATGAATGGTGCATCTATGTAAACTCGTGCTGTTCAATGGTAATCTCTGACCAGGACTGTGCAATAGTAAGGATTACCTTGTGTCTTCTGATGTAGATCTGCTTCCATTCCTGGCGGGTACTGCAGTGAGGGGTACTGCTCCAGTGCAGCCAGCGTGATCGGCATCTGGGTTCCCAAACAGTTTGAGCACACCTGATCACGATACATAGATTGTGTAAGCAATAAGTTGTCACACCCAGATCTCTAAAGGACCGCAGTGCTGAGTCGCAAAACGGAAACCAGTAAGCCTGTGGTGTGCTGATCAGCATCACATGCTGTGACGTATCATGTGTGTGGCTGTCTAATGGCCGCACTGACCAGCGCCAGTGCATATTGTAGATGGAAACACAGGAAAATAATATCTGCTATCTGTTGTAAATGTCGTCAACAATATCACACGCATGAATCGTTGGGGCATCTTGCTGTGGTACCTGTTCCAGTGATGACACGTTGAGGACGCACTAAGCAAGTCCTGGAGCGGCAGTGCCTCGTACAGCAACGCGATATAGTCACCAGGTAGGTCACCAAAGTTACGTGCAGGAGCTTCGGAACTCTCGGGAACATCCATCGTTGCTCTGGGCGTCGTAAACTTGGACAACGTTGCAAACAAGGCAACCTGCACTGTAGGCCTTTCGCACAGTTGAGGCTTTGCCACATTCCCATCTTGTGATTTGTGGCTGCATGTGATTTTATAGGTCGGATGCATGGGACGGTCGTGGGAGGTCGACAGTCGGAAAGGTGCGACAGGTTGTTGCGATGGGTGCCCAGTGGCAAGTTTCGTGTGATGCCTGTCCAGGCTGGAGTGGTGGCCTTCTTATACTGTGGACGAGCCGGGCTGGCAAACGTAACCAGCCCGGTGGTAGACTGTAGTTTATTCCCGGGGAATAACAAACGTGCCCAGACCGCTGGTAGACAAGTAGAGTTACGGAAATTGAACCAGCTCAACGTACATATATATACAAAAAAAGAGACGTAGCTCTACTTGTCTAGTACAAGAAGGAAACCAACTCAGGCGTTGGGTGATGAGCATAAGAGAAGCCGGTCCGGATCCACTGACATGCACTGTTGCGCATGCTGGTTGTCCTTTATACAGGTGTTTAGCTCTGCGTGGGTCAGACATACTCTGCGTGAAGCATCTGCCGCACCGAGAGGCTTTGGGGCCACCTCTCGGGTACTTAGCATCAGTTGACCAGATGATATGTTTGGTGATTTATGCCATGATCACCAGAAGAAGACTGGACTTCAAGCCACGCTCATCGTCAAGCAGCCATATGGCAGGCAGCACATGCTGGTAATAACTAATCATCATCAAAATCATCATCTTGAATGTAGTCATGACTCATTGGCACTGAGAACAGTGCTGCAAGACCACATCGGCCGTCAGTGACGGCCTGAGGTTGGTAGTTCAAGTGAGCAGTTCTCATACTGGTATACCGAGTGCCGATTTTCAGTTGAGCTTGCCCCCTTGCAAGTCGGGTAGACGTACGTATAGTACTAACTTGGCTTCCTGAAAGGCACATACTATGTACTCAGTAGCTTGAAGTTGCGCATGCCTAACTATCGTTTCATGTGATACCCCCACTGAGTTCCTTCTGCCTAGAAGGCATACCCAGAGGGTGGTTTTGTCTCATGGTATGGCTGGCTCAGCCAGCCGATTGTATCATTCCCAAGGGCCTCGTGGCCGGAGTGGGGTTACTACTACTACTATCGGATAGTTCAGGACTATTGGGAGCTCTGAGCATTGCTTTTACCTGATTACTAATCCGCGCCGGGCTTTGGGTACTACACTGTGATATGGATCAGCTGCATGAGCCAAACTTTCTTTCACACTGTGGTATGGATCATCCAATGATTGGCAGATGGAAGCTCCTGGGTTCGGCCCGTGCTCTTAGTATTAGTAAGGTAGGGAGGGTGGTCTTGGGTGGTCTCCCCCTTCACAAGTGAGTTGGGATAGTAATCATCACCGCCTTGTACGAAAGTGAGCGACTCACTGGGAGATTTGAGGCGCGGGGCCGATGGCCGCAAGGCTATGGCTGTAAGGCAGTGATTATCGTTATTAGACGGAAGCTCCTAATGTTCTGAACTTCTAAAGTGATACAATCAGTAGTACTAGTAGAGGCCACGAGGCCCTTGGGAACCATACGATTGGCTGGCTAGTAAGACCACCCCGGGTGTGCTGCTAAGAAAGTATCAATTGTCTTGCAAGAGCTCCTGAGCTGCCTGGATTGGTCCTCAGCCTGATAGGCATGCGCATCTGATAGTGGCTGCCGTAGTGTTACTAACACCGCAGTCACTAGTAAGTTACTAGTACATGCGGGATTGGCAAGATCTGCACTACATGCTGCATGCGAAACAACTCCTGAACCGTCCCACAGTCGCGATCAACCCCGCACTGGGTCCAAGCTATCACCCAGTTCCAAGCTATCACCCAATTTCGTCAGCAGGACGAGTGTCTT
>LWCB01014554.1:0-10169 GCA_001630525.1 Coelastrella sp. M60 | reverse complement strand
CGATCGCTGACAGAGGTAGTCACAAAGCACGCTGCAGGAACAGAATTGAGGCTCCGAAAAGAGGACGTAGCTGAATGGCAAATTGATGACACACAAGAATCAAGCACGCAACGTCTCTAGGACCATGAAAGCCCATAGTTGCAGTTCACCAAGCGGAGCATGGATCACATATTATACCCGATTGAGTGAGCAAAGTAATGCAGCATGTACGAAAAACAAACAATCAGGTGCACAAGCCCCGCTGGAGCCATCCATGCACCAGTGAGTGGAGTTCCAAACCGTGACGCGGTCGGCGCTTACCTTCTCGCAGCGGATGCTCATTGCCTTCCTGCTAAACGCTGCCTTGCGTGCAACATTGGGACGGCTAGCTGGGCCAGCTGCACGTCCTGTGCCAGCAACACGACGCTGCATTGTGGTCTGCATTTTCCTAGTGCTCTGAACAACTGATGATGTTCAGTGTACGTGCGTGTAAAGGTACAGTTCACTTAACCTTGATCACGTTAACGTGCAACCATGCGGAAGACAGAGAGCTTTATCGCCTCTGGTTCATTAGGCAGGTTCTGGAAGGCAGCCGAAGCGTCATTGTGGTTCGTGGGCCACAGGTCGCTGCTGGTAATGCTCTAGAGTAATACAGTCGTAACTGGGCTAGATGTCACATGCCTGGACTTGGCACCGCCGGTGCTACGCACCTAAACGCTCGACGACAGTAAGTTCCTACCAGTATGAGGTTTCATGCTCTCAGTTGACATCTACAAGCCAATCACCAAAAGCTGAAGAATCTATATCACTGGTCACTGTTTCTATGCATGTATAGGCATCACACAGGCTGAGCCTGCTGTGCTCGGGGACCACAAGTGCCATCGCTACGGCGCATGTATATACCCTTATACATCTGCAGCAGCCAAGCAGAGTGTTCTTGCATAGACAGTGTGGTTACCATTCTCAGGCATCACCAGTCGCGGGAAGTGCAGCACAGCATACACAGCAAGGAATTTCTGGTGCAGCCAGAAGAATCGCCTTGTTACGTCAAACTGCCATGCCGTCAGCAATCAGAGTAGCAGTAATCATTAGACAAGCTGAAAACACCGGTGAGAAATGCAACAACAGATGGGACGTGTCCGTTTATCGAATAGCATGATGCTCATCACGTCCAGTGCATATATATGCTTCAGCTGTATTAGGCCCCTTGATTGTTGGATGGCTAACACGTTTGCATCAAAGCACACAAAGCCAGTATCTGCATGCACTCTGCTGCACGAGCGGAGTTATTTCCCAGAGCCATATCATATACTGCCTTGGCAAGGCTTGTGAGGCAGCAACCCACTGTGCAAGACCCATGTCGTTCGGCCACTACTGCACTACAATGTACTGTAGCATGAATACTTTCATGGTGTTGTACATGAACACATTACATTCCACGTCATGCAGTTCTCTGCCGCTCTATGCTGTTGACTTCAAGCTGTAAGTGCTGATCATAATCATGTAATCTTAGCCCAGTCACCACCGCTGTCAGTGACCGGGCGGGCTGCCCTCTGCAGTATGACAGAGAGTTGCAGTATGTTTCAACAGCACTCTCCAACTTTGCATACAGACAATCATCAACAGAGCAGCAGACTGCACTACAACCCCTCACAACGACTCAAAGACAATGACTATCAACAAGGATGAGCAAACCAATGATGCTGAACAATTGTACATGTCTAGCATGCAAACAACCTCCCTTGTGCAACGGTACATGTGAAAGAGTTTATTTAGCTCATGCAGCAATGTAAAAGCAATGCTGGCTGACAGATATGCAAATGTTGTTTCTACTGCGCATTTTATAGCATGCAAGTCAACTCCCTTCTGCAACTCTACATGTGTATAGCAAAACAACAAACTTCCCTACATGCCCATTGAGACAACTTCATGAAGTGCTGTCATTTGATATAAACATTTTTTAGGCACTCTTCGAGGCAGTTGCAGCTTCTGGTGCTGCAGATGATCCACTCACTGCGTAACATCGCCCTCTTGACCCCCCAGAGGCTTCACACTGAGAAACGCATATTCTAATCTGCTTCATCATCATACATTGTACGACGTCTGCCGGCCCTATCATCTGCATGAACATCTGCTGCTGCTGCTGCTGCTATCACAGGGCCAGCATTACTTGCTGCTGCTGCTGCTGCCGTTGCATGTCCAGCAGAGTTATTATCATCATCAGCAGCGCTGCTGCGTGCATTGCCCAAGAAGCGAGCAGCCAGGCCATACCCACTGCTGCCTGTTGGACTTCCCGTTGCTTCACCACCCCTACTGTACCTGCTCAGCAGTGGTCTCCCCATACTGTGTGCTTTGAACAATGGACGCAGCGGCATAACAACATCTGTTGCATTGCAGCTGCTAGCAGCAGCAGCAGATGCATCGGCGGCAGCAGCAGCAGCAGCGAGCATGCTGAGGTCGCAGGAATATGCACCGTGTAGGTAGGTGGACTGGTTGGCAGCAGCAGCAGCAGCAGTAGAGGTTTGTGCCCAGCAGTGGTCGCTGGTTGCACCTAGCCGCTGACACCAACTGACTTGACCTGCATTGCTGCTGCTGCTGCTGCTGCTAGTCAGTGCAGGAGTTGCCAAGGGTGCATCTGTGGTAAAAGTCACCCTGCTGCTGCTGCCACTGCTGCCGCCACTAGCTGTTGGCAGCAGCTGGTCTTCATGTGTAGCATCACCATACTCCTGATCCTTCCCCTGAGATCTCAGGATGTCTGGTCCTGAATGTGCGGTTTCTAGTGTTGCTGCCGCTGCTGCTGCTGCATTGCCACTTGCTGACAATGCACCAAACAATTGCCTGCTAGTGCCTGCAGCCATGCTGCTGCTGCTGCTGCTGCCAGCATTAGGGCTGACAACGTCTGGGGTTAACCCATGAATGCCATACACCTGTTGTCCACTAACACCATACCCCGCAACACCGATGGCGCTGCTGCTGCTGCTGCTGCCAGCATTGCTGCTGCTGGCAGCAGTCACATGACTAAACACCGACCCAGGAGAATCAGCAGCAGCAACAGCATTGTCACTGCTGCTAGCAATTGGTGACAGCAGCAGTAGCAAATCCTCATCATTCCCTTCAACGCCATCAACCCCTAGATCCAGCCTAGGCGCCGTCAGCATCTCAGGCTGCTGCTGCTGCTGCCGGTCAGCAGCAGCAGCAGCAGCAGTACCCCCCCACTCTGTAACATCCCCACTCCCATATGGCTCCACAGTATTGCTGAATATGTACAGTCCCGGAATCAGCTGCTGCAACCTTCCGAGGCCATTGTCAGTTGCTGACTGTTCGCCTTCCAGTCTGACATAGTACATCTCGAGAATCTTGAGACTCTTCAGTGCAGATAATCCTGGTGGAAGTGACAGCAGTGGGTTCATTGATAGTGCCAGCTGGTTGAGGGCTGTGAGGGATGTCAGACTGTCGGGAAGAGCCTGCACAACAAAATAACAACAAGATAACAGCAGGGGTAGGCAGGTCAGTTGAAAATGCATGAACAAACCAAGTTAACAAAATCAACTTCCTGTAACTTTATCTTATGTCATTTGCTTTTACACACACCAGTGTGAATAAGGAATGCAGCAGCACCCTTGCATTAAGGATACCATCTAATCAAGCCAGCCACTTATGAGTTCCTGGACTTGTGTGATGTCCTCACCATCACGTACATGCATTACACAAAAATTTGGTGTTTTACTATCTATACTATGCATTTATACCTGGAAGACGTATCACACAACAAGGGGTATGATCCCACGTATGCATATGCTTCCTGTGCTTTAGCTTGCATACTTCATTTAAGTGGTACATTTCCAGCAAGGTTTGTCACAGCAATTTTATCCTTGATGCACAACCCAGTAAATCATGCATCATGATAGCCTGATAGTGGTTAAGACACTTCAACGTGCCGCAAACTAATTTATTCATACTGCAATAATAATGGTATCATATGTATTGTTCTGTCTAATAGAGAGAAGAATACATCTGATACCATTATTACCGCTATAAATTCATGCTATCATATGTATTGTTGTTTTTACTTACCGCTATATGATTCATACTTGCATCCAGGAACGTCATTGCAGTCATTGCTCCCAGGTCCTGAGGTAACTTGTCCAGGCAGTTTGACCTGAGGCCCAGGCTGGCCAGGTGAGGAAGATTACATAATGCATCAGGAAGTTCACTCAGCCGGTTGTCTGACACTTCGAGGAGCGCTAGGCTGGTCAGACAGGAGATGCTGTCTGGGAGAGTCGAAAGGTTGTTCATAGACAGGGACAGATTCCTGTAGTAGTGATGGAACAGATGCAGTAGAAACATAGAAATGTCACATCGGGATGTACTACACGAAACCAGCATTTCCTATGACATATGTGCATGTTGGGCGTGCTTGCATCTGTCACATAAGAGAGATCGGCGCAGGATAACAGCAAGGCGTACTGAGCAACATACTGACAATGCACAGAGAATGCAGATTTTGTTTTGCAACGCAGCACCAGCCACAATGCATCCACCTTGAATGCACCACCTGCTGCAATGCATTACAGGCAATGCACTACCGACCATGTTGCATTCAGCACAATGCACCGCCAACCATACTGCATACGACTCACGTGAGTGCCTTGAACCCTCTGCAGCTGTCCGGCAGCTCTGCTATTCCATTTCCCACAACATTCAGCACTTCCAGGCTGCTCAGGCCTCTGCTGCCATCCCAGATCACATTCAGATCACTCCAGACCCAACTCAGATTCAGCTGAATCAGGCCTGACAGCCTGGTAAGACCTGACAGCAGCAGCAGCAGCGGGCATGTCAAGCAGTAGATTTGATTCAAGCCTGTATGATGTGCATTGTGAGCATGTGGAGCCATATGCCAGGTGCTCCATAGCAACAGACAGATGCATGTCTACAACAGCATGCAGACAAGCATTAGCTTGTTGAGTTATGGTGTATTATGTTGTTACCTGTTGGCAGTATGACCCTGCTGTTGTTGCTGGCATCCAGATATGTCAAAGCAGTGAGCTCACTGATGTCTTCAGGGAGAGCAGCCAGACAGTTACTGGAGACATCCAGGTGCTGAAGGTTTGCCAGTCTTGTGAACTACAGCAATGCACAACAAACAATGGAAACAGCAGCAACAGCAGCAGCAGCAGCAGCAGCAGCAGCAATGCCACTGTAACTTGGCAACACAATGCACAATAGGTGCTGCATTGTCAAGGTGTGGATTAGGCTTCCCTGCATTACTCATTTTTGTAGCAGTGATACGCTGCTTGATCTACAGTAGGTTTCCATAGCTTCTAGTATAGAAGCAAATGTAGATAGAAAACTACTCAAACTGGTATTTGAATTCTACATGGACAATAATTGTACAAAAGTACAAAAATGCATATTCTTCACAGCACTGCATGTAAAACCAGCAAGAGCTCTCACCTCTGCAGGCAGTCCCCACAGCATGTTCTTACTAACATCTAGATGTAGTAGCGCTGTCAATGCACGAATGTCAGCTGGTAATCTACTGATCCCGTAGTTGCATCTGGAGATTAAGCAGGTCAAGCTGCTTAATGCACCGATGCCTGGCAGTGGGTTGATTGCAACCAATAAACCATTGCGGAATTTGCATGTGCGTCCCTGCATAGCACAAGAGAAGTGCTTAAGAGGTGTCTGGGACACCACCGTTGCTGCTCTTGTGGTGCATTCTGAGAAGCAATGCAATGTATGAGATGTGCATTGGACTGCTGGCAGCCTGGATACTATACGGTGCATTGCAGCAAAGGATAGGAGCTGCAATGCATCACACGTTGCTGTGATGCACGTCCAATCTACTGCTGTACTGCCTTGGCCAAGATGCATGCATTGCATCACGCATTGCTGTGATGCATGTCATGACCTACTGCTGTACTGCATTGGCCAGAATGCATGCAGTTACCTTCAACTCAAGCTTTTTCAGCTGTTTCAGTTTGGAGAGGATTGCCGAGTCTGGGCAAATGCTCTCCAGAGTCAGCAACTCCAAATGCACCAGCCGAGTCATGCTAACAGGCAATGCATAGTCATCTGCATTGCTGCTGCTGCTGCCAGCAGGGAGGGTGTTGTGCTGCTGGACTGCTGCTGCTGCTCCTGCTGCCAGCTGCTCATCCTCAGCTGCACCTGGCAGTGCCCAACCAACTTCATGCATATCTAGTTCAGCATCCAATGCATCAGCTGCAGGCGGCAGCATCTGCGGGTTATGATGCAGCTGCTGCTGCGGATCATCTTCCACCACTGCTGGCAGATACCCTCCTTGCCCATCTGATCTTCTGCTGCTGCTGCTGCTAGCATGAGTCCTGATAAGCTCCAGGCTGGTGAGTCCAGTCAGCAGATGCAGCTGATCCACACCTCCAGGTCCTGTGTGTGCTAGTGAGAGGTGCTGTAGCTTTGGTAGAAGTGCTAGGGCTTCAAGTAACGGGTTTAACGTGTTACTTCTCTGACAAGGATTTGCTATTCCGGGGCCCTGGAGTGTCAGCTGAGCCAGAGATGTGAAGTTTGCTAGGAATCTGGGCTTGGTTGGCCAGGTACTGCGTGGACAACGCAACATCAAATACGTCTTGCGTCAGAGTTACATGGGCTGACATGCCGGGAAGTATTAGTTGGCAAATCTCTGTGTTGGCACTGCATCTGCTGCGGCAAACCAAACCAGTGCTCATGTCGCTGCTGATACTGCATCAACGCAGACGAAGCACGGCGCAAGAAAACATGTCGTAGACGGTATGTATGCAGGATGCACAATGCACGTCAACGGTGGCGCTTGAAAGCTGTGATCTCGCAAAGCAGCAATAGCCTGCACTTACCACAGCTGAAGGTTGCTGACGCTGCTGTTCACACATGCATGCCATGTCCTGCAGACCAGTCGCATACTAGCCATGTTTCTCTTGTCCAGGAATGCTAGAACATGACTCATGGCGTCTGCTGGCAAGCACTCCCATTCCCTCGGGTCATCCGGATTCTGTGCTATGTTGTTCGCTGCCCAGAAGCGGCGTATAATGTGAAACGGGTCTCCAGGATCCATGATAATATGTCTATACTTTGATGCTGGGCCTAGAAGCTCCAGTGAATGAACTGATGTCTCAGACCGTGTGATGGGACAGTCCGCTGCTTGGAATGGACATACGAGCGATGCCTGCTGTTCTCGACTTCCTGAACAAGTTCCAGCAACACTTATATATAATTGTGGAATGGTACGCTGCACCTGCTGTAATGTGCGCCCTGCTGAAAGCCGAGAGTCTGCCTGGACGCGCAGGAAGCTGCCAAAGCTTTGTCACAAGCGAATTACCAAACAACAAGATATGTAATGTGTTAAGCAGTGAGTAATGACAAAGAAGGCACTGACTGATACAGATGCCAAGGGAAGTGACGAAGTGAGGTGAAGGGTGACCGCGACAGATGTGGCGGGTGGGGATGAAGCGAAAAGGAAAGATGAGAGGAGAAAGGGATGATACTGCGCGCCTGCTAGGCTGCTATTGGGCTTTGATCGACAGACGAGGCATCAGCTTTACGGGTTTTGCCGGGACCTCAAGTCACCGGCTGGCGTTATGCAGGCAGCAGTTGTTTCGCACCTTTCCAGCAACCTCAACGCGTTGTTGATGATGACCTCTATGCGATTGCTCATCTGTGACAGGTCTCGTACAGCTGGGCAGCAAGTGGTATGGAGCAGTGTCTGCAGTCGGTTGATACATCAACATCTCACAGCCTCATATTTGATCGAGTGAATCAGACAGACATATCAGAGATAAATCATGCAACAAAGCGGCACCAGGTAAACACCTTCAGCGATGCAGTCACCAAGTGCACAGCACCACATGTTACTGGTGTGTTTGCTGCCATCTGCGTTCTTTTCAGTTGATTAAAAAACGACTTGGGACAGCACTTGGGTTCAGAAGAATACCTCCACGTCTTGATGACACAGCTCTGGGTGGCGGCCCCAGTGCATATCATTCAGCTGTATCAGGCATCTTATTTGTTACATGGCTAACTTGTTTACATGTTACATCTTCACTACCCGCATGATGCGCCGAATGAGCCAACATACTCTGGCCAGCTTTCAGACAGGGTAACTATCAAGTGAACATTCCGCGCTTGGTTGCCAACAAACCAGCTGGGCATTCGAACCTATATGCAAATCATCACAGAGGCAATCCCTGCGCTGCCAGTGTGTTATGCAAGAAAGCCAGTGCTGATCCAGTATGCACCCGATCATCTTCCAATATCAACTCCCACTCATGCGGTGTCAACCTCACAACCTTCCACCCCGCCTGTTCTAACAGCCAACCCTCCACCGTTTCATACCCCAGAAGCTGAAAAGGCACGTTACGAGAATACCGACCATCATGATCACACATCAATGCAACCTTAAGATCTAAGCCCTTGCCCTGAGCAATGAAAGCCAGATCAGGTTGCATCGATCCGCCATCGATCTTGAAACCTTGGACTGGGGCATCTAAGCCCATCTCTTCAAACAAGTCCTGTACATGCTGCTGCACTGATCTAGATCTCTTGCATGATCTGATGGAGTAAGAAGCTGCAGCACGCCTTGCTGCTGCCAGCAGCGATGCTGGCCAGTCTGCTTCAGCTGCTGCTGTTCTGCTCAGATCTTGGACAGTCCAGCCTGCTGATGCTGCTGCCGTAAACTCTTCCTTCTGCTGCTGGCTTGCTGCTGTTTCTTTGTATTCACTGCTGCTGTTGCTGCTGCTGACATCTTCCCCAATGACCACGTATGTGATGGACTGCTGCTGCTCGCCATCGTGATCATCACCATCAGCATCAGCATCATCAATTTGATCCAGATCTTTACCCTCCACCCACGCATCCTTATGCCCTTGTTGCTGCTGCTGCTGCTGCTGCTGCTGCCGCCTATCGCTGTTCAGCCACTCAACTGTTGTCAGCCTATGAGCCTGATACAGCAACCTTAGCTCACTCTCATTCTGCTGCTGCTGCTGCTGCTGTTCACTTCCTGCTGCTAGTCTACTGAGCAGCAGCTTCTGCAGGGTTGCATTGGTCTCATCTAGTACCGCTGTCACCCACAACAGCTTCGCTGCTGCTGATTGCGTCACCTCAGCAGCATCACGATGACCAAGATCTCTACGCACAAAGAAACAGTCGATTACTGAGTGATGTGGGAAGATGAAGCGGCACAAACTGCACTAGTAGTGGAGGACTGTCTGCCAGTGATGAGTCATAGGTAGACTACACACAGCATAGCACGGCTTCATAGAATGCATGAACATGCAAGCAAGTGCGTTCTACGGTGATGCAATTCCCTCGCTGCCGCCTCCCTCACCACTGCCGCTGCTGCCGCTGCCGCTGCCGCTGCCGCTGCCGCTGCCGCTGCTGCTGCTGTCATGCGCAATAAGCAAACGCTGCTGAACAGACACACACGAAGCGTTGAGAGAGCAAGGACATCAGGCTGGAGCCTACACACTGCTGCTGCTGCTGCTGCTGCTGTACACAACATCCAACCCCCCCAGACTCACCTCAGCACCTCCACCATCAACTCCTCAACTTCAGTCCCAGTGTAGCTCAGTTGTAACAAACCAACCAACAGATCAGCACATTGTTCAACAGATAACACACCAAGCCCCCGCTGCTGCTGCTGCTGCTGCTGCTGCTGCTTCATATACTTCACAACCAGCTTCAGCATCTGCTCGTCCCTGAACCTAAACTTCACTAAGGAGTTCACAGCAGCAACCACCTGTTGGGGTTGCCACTGCTTGAGAGTCCTGCAACCAATCTTACAGACTGCCAAACAAGCAGCTGGGCAGTAAAAGTCGAGATCCGCTAAAGCAGTAACACAGTCGATAAGCTGCTGTGTAGTAAAGTCCGCCTTATGCTGTGCCATTGTATCGGACAGCACAGCCAGCAGCTGCTGTACAGGCTTGCTGCTGATCTGGCTGCTTTGGGTTTGGATGTTATACAGTGCCAGAGCTTGTAACATGTTAGTAACAGTTACAGGATCTTCAAACTTGTGGGATCTTGAGAGTGCTGCTGCTACTGTCAGCAGCAGCAGCTCATCTGTGGTCTGGTGTGCTGTGGTACTGCTGAGCAGCAGCAATGCAAGTGAAGCAGCAGAGAAGTTGTTCAGTTGCGGCTGAACTACAGATAGCCAATGAGGCCACAGCTGCTGTAATGGGCTTTGT
>LWCB01014543.1:0-15834 GCA_001630525.1 Coelastrella sp. M60 | reverse complement strand
CAAACAAGGCCACTCTCTGCGCCTGAGCCCTCACCACTGCATCCAGAACCCAGGGATCTTGGATGGCTTCTTGGATACTGGGCCGCTGGTCCGGGTCAACTTCCAGCAACGACAGCAGGAACCTAACAGCGCCTGCACTCAGCCCAATGGGTGCAAGCGCGTCCTGCTGTTGCTGCTTGTCTGACATATAGGAGCTGTAGTCTTGAGCGAACTGCATATCCTTTAACTGAAGCAGCTGCAGCTGCTGCTCTGTGGTGCCTGCTGCTGATGCTTCAGCAGCAGTGAGCTTGTACATGTCGTCGTTCTTGCTGACTGCAGGCCAGGGGATGGCATGCAGTGAAGTGATGATCTTCACCAGGACGAGCCCAAGCACGTTGCTGTCCAAGCCACCTGCCCTGCTCTGCATGACAGCAGCAACCCGCTGCCGTTCACCCGCTTGAGAGAGGAAATACGGCCGGCCATCTGCTGGGTTGGTTGCCACCAAATCGACCGGAAAGTACCCTGCACATAAGATAAAGCAGCGGAACATCGACAAGTGAGCAGATGCCTTTGTTTGCTACATCAACAAAGTGTTGCCAGTATACTGCATGGCCTCAAGAGACAACCAAAAGCTTTTGCCATGATGGCACATGCTGCTGGCATGCAGACTCACAAGAGCATTTTCCATACATGTCAGTAAAATGCACACTGAGCAGTGTTATTAGCAGGGTACTCCACAAACCAGGTGGTGGCAGTAAGAGACGTAACAATTGACAATTTTCACACATACGCCCCTGCAGTGGGGCACCCCGTTGGAGCCAACAAGTCGCTCATGGGGGTTTTCAACTCCAAAGGAGAATGGCACACACTCACCGTCAGTCCACGGACAAATTGGGTCCCGTCAAAGGGTGTTGCCAGACCATGGTCAATCAATCCCCACTTGCCCAGCAGAGCGTCGCAAACCATGTTTTCCGGCTTCAGATCACGATAGCTGATACCCTGCAGGCACGGTGAAGGCGCTATAACTTATGTTAGTAATATCTTCACACACGATGTAGCATGGCACCATGGCATACATCTGGCTTACAGTTGAATATTGTGCATCGAAACAAGTTATGAAATCACAATGAAAAATGAGCTGGGGTGGACAAGCTGTAACGTGCTGTGTTTGCCATACTGTAAGAAATTGTTGGCAGTGCTCACCACTTCAGGCTCCTCAAGCTCACACAACCCCAGCAGCAAGTCAGCGGCCAGCGACTGCAGGAACTCCTCTTCTTTCTGGGTGGTGGTCAGGGTGTCGCGCAAGCACCCGCTGGTGTACATATCGTAAAGAGATGATCCTGCATACCGACTGATTGCTACGTTGCCCTGACCTTGCACCCGGCAGGTGAGCAGCTCATGGGCTGTACTACGCCCTTTGAGCAGATGGGAAGCCCGTTGCGCAGCCAGCAACTGCAGCAAACAGTGGAAACAAGGCCAGGATAATGTTGGTTTGAGAGATAGTCTGGCCAAGATAATCTGGCTCAGATTTCTTACATGCAAATGTTATCTATGGAGTGACCTTTGTAAGAAGCATATACACAGACACATACAAAATACCGCAAGGTGGCTTTTGGCCTCAAATGTTCAAGAAGCTGTGCACCAGCATCATGCATCTAGCTCTTTTACTTCGTGTCTAGCACTGCCACAGAGACTCTCCCGGAATGATTGTGTTGAAGCCGATTGCAAACGCAGCATGGAGCTTACTGAGATTATATGCAAGCTGAGCGTCTAGTAGACAAATATCGCCATGCACAAGCTGCTCTGGTAGCACTGCTCATTTGCAGCATATGATTGTCATCGCTAGCCTACTGCACCAAGGTAGCCTACTGCACCAAGGTAAAGATACCACTGGCCTACCTGATCATGGCTGCTGCTGCATCTGTGCTCCGGCCAGCACTTGGCCACAACATGGTAGTCGAGTCCGTTCAGCTTAAGCTGAATTTCTTCGGCATAGACATCCCCGTTATCTACGATGAGCCTCCGCGACTGCAGGAATGGTACCATGGACGCACTACAGGCAGCAACAGCGCAGAGGCAGTCAAGCACTTAGTCACTAATGGAACAACTCGCTGATCATAAGAACATCACTTACAACCATTGATTGAAGCTATGCTGGCATCAGCAATGGACTTAACGGCAATTATTGTTGGTAGCAAAATGCAGACAAAGGCCATGTTTGCAGGCATGAAGCCGGATGACACTCACTACAGAGGGTTTTGGGCCACATAAATAGGGATTGGATCATTCGCCTGTTGCTGTTGCAGCATTGTGCTGAGCAAATCACACCCCCCGCCAGCAGCTGCTATGTTCATGCTCGTGTCTCAGCTGGGACCAGTATAGATACAACAGGCGCGTAATTTGCCGACGGACTCTACAAGACCATCAGTTGGCTGTTGCTGTAGTGGTGAGGACCAGCTGAAGCGTTGTTGGGCCAACAACAATTTTTGTGCTCAGGAATGTGTCAAACCTCAACAGGCATGACGTATTTGATGAATTAATAACGTGAATAAATGCATTGTTAGCTCATATCATCTGTTACAGTGCGGACTGTGAGCAAAACCCGCTGAACTTCCTTTGCGCAGGACCTGTTCGACAGACAGCAGAGCGGCGTAGCGTGTTGCAAACGAGGTGTGAAGAAACAATAAAGGTATTCACATGTATCCGCTGGGCCAGGGGACTAAACCCCGCTATCTCAGCGATCACTGCAGAATACGGGAAACTGCCAGAAATTGCAAGGATCGCTTCCTGGCGGCCAACATGACCTATAAAAACCTATTGCTATCGAAAACATTACGTTTGACCACGCCTCTGACACAGGTACTCGCAGCTTGAGATCCCTTCACCCAATATTCATGGTGTCCATTTGTGGGAAGGCCAAGTGCGTACTCACCCTGCACGCATTCATGGTGTTTGAAAGAGCTGTATGCAACCTATGGCACTGCAGGTAAGTGTCACTAGGTACCAACGCTGGTGAATAATCAGATGGTGTGGACACTACACAAGAATCAAGGTGCAGAATCATGCACCATCAGCCATGTTGTGCTTGAGAGGCACACACTGCAATTGAGTTACCAACTTAAGGCAGGCTGCACAGGAGGCAGGTTATTGCAGGATGCACGTGTTGAAGCAATGCCAAACACATGCAAATTGAAGACGACAATGCGGACAAGCTGCGCAAGACAGGCAGGTGCATAGGCCAAAGATCTCAAATAGGCAGCACTCCCAACCAGGGTAGGCATATATCATTAGATGCAACTCCGAGTGTCACCTGGCAGGTGTTGGTAGTCATATTGACAAGTAACAAGCATGCCACAGCAGCGCATGCAGTGAGCTGTGTATGCAGCCAACAGCGATGTCACAATCCCAACGTCTCATGAGTCTGATGCAACAACTCCTTGCTGATGACTCTCTGAGTGGTGACTGCTGTGGCGCCAGCCAGCAAAGTGGCTATCCCTCCAGAAACAAATCTGGGGCATGTCCTTGTGCATGTGTTTCTTAGTCGAGCTACTGTTACAGAACCTCTAGACTGGCTGGCAGCTGGGTGTATTGCTATTTGTACTGCCGTTGCTGGACACTTGGTGTCACCATATGATTGCTGCTGGCTGTCTACCTAGTTCTGTCCGACCCAGCACAGCATTTGACATATATGGTGGGGCAACTTCTGCACCCCCCCCCCCCACACACACACACCACAACAAACAACAACTAAATGACAACATCATGCAGAACAAAACCAGGACTGCAACACTTAAGGCTTGATCACGGTGCTGCTGATTCACAGCTGCTCAGTAACATAGTCTGCTGATCACATGTCTACAACTTGTGTGCATCACAAGGATCACCTAGCTAGCACCATATTTGCATTGCAGCTGCATGTAATGTGCTGTCAATGACTCACATTTCAGGGAGTACTCAAGCATGAGGGATCATAAAAGATCACAATGTATGACACCGAACTGCAGGTACAACAACAATATCATACCAGATCCCTTTTGTTGTGAGATAAGCCCAGCTTTCAGTACAGCACAAGGGTCCAACATAATCGGTCGTGACAGTGTGCGTGACATTGTTTGACAACCAATAATGCTGGACCCTTGTATCATTCTGAAATCTGGGCTTACCTGTCAGACCGCCATGCAACATCTGGTCATCTGCGACTGCCAAGCTTCCAACCCACCAATGCTAAAACCAGCATCCCTGCAGCAAACTTCACAGGACCAGTGATCCTCCATTTGCCACCACGCCTCCATGGAACACTGCAGCTACTGCTGGTATCATGAGCCCACACCTCGCTATCTGCTGGATTCATCTGACAGACAACATGCTGCATGTAGATATCATCCGATGCTGGAGCTGCATTTGCTGGCTGGACTCCTGATATGTACAATTGCCGTGCATGTTGTGACATTATACACCACCAGTACAGAGTGCCTGAGTTCTGCATTGAAGGGGAATGTCCAGCCTGCTGCAGCCTCAAAGCAACAGCAGCAAAAGCAGCCACAACACAGGTGCAGCCCTGCTTGCTGCTGTTGTTGACAGGTGTGTCGGCAACAAACCTCTCGCCCCTGCTGCTGCAGCTAATAATCATGGCAGTCCCAGTCAACCCACAACCATCAGCAGCAGCAGTTGCAGTCTCAGAACCGAAACTGCTGCAACGCTGAGAACTGCTGTTGAGATCACCATCGACATGTGAAAGGCCCCGGACAGTCTTGTGTTCATAGGGCCCAGCAGCAGTAGTTACTCCAGTACTTACATATCCACTGCTGCTTGTGCCATCAACACGCTGTGCTGACATTAGCAATGCCACAATGACCTGGACAGCACAATGCAGTGCTAGAAACCGCAGATAATCCTCATAGATTCTTGCAAGAGGCCTGGGTGACAAGCACTGCACCACCTGGGAAGAGTAACAGCCAGGAGCTGCAGCTATAGCAGCAGCCTGAGGGGGAGCCAGATCAGATATGCAGCCACCTGCACTGCTGCTGCTGCTGCCTCCTGTGGTGCTGGCAGTACGCACGCTGCTGCTGTTGCCGCTGCTGCTGAAGCCACTGCTGCTGTGACTGTTGATGCGCTCATGCACTATGGCACTGCTGCCATCAGCAGCTGAGAACAGGCTGGACCTGTTCCATGGCCCACAGAAACCTGCCGCAGAGTCTGCTGCTGTTGGTGGTGATCTGCCGGTGTTATTGTGGATGGACTCATGCGGTATGGCACTGCTGCTATCAAGAGCTGGGAACAGGCTGAAAGTGTTCCATGCCCCACAGAAACCTGCATCTGCTGCTGTTGGTGGTGGTATCACACTCCTGCAGGAATCTACCACCTTACCAGTGCTGGCATCTAGCTGACCATCACACAGTTGGGCACCAAACATGTTGCGCAAGGATACTCCAACGTCTGCCGCTGAAAGAACGTCCGGGACTACAGCAGCACTGCACTGATTGCCAGCGCTGTAGTTGCTACCGCTGTAGTTACCAACATGCTGAACACTGCAAGGGTACCTTGGGAGCTGCTGATCAATCTGACTTGTCAGGTTTAAACCGCAGGGACCATACAGCCCTGCATTACGCTTCACATCTGCTGCTGGGACCACACTGCTGTAGCCATTGGCCACTTCAGCGGGCCTGTTGGCTGCCTCAAGTACAGCAGCAGCATTGTGTGTGCTCATGCTGGCATTGCTGTTATGACAAGCGGAGAAGGCGAGCCTGTTTGATAGCTCACACAAACCTATGTCATTAGCTGCTGGTGCCGGCCGCCACCAACTTAAAGCAGCATTGCACAAGGCATTTGACTCCTTAGCAGTGTTGGCATCCAGCTGACCCTGATACCACTGAGCATTCTGCATGTTGAAACCCAAAGACGCATTGAAGCCTGGAACTGGAAGGGTGTTTGGGACTGCAGCAGCACCGCATTGATTGCCAGCGCTGTAGTTGCTGCCATCACCAACATGCTGAGCACTGCAAGGATACGTCGGGAGCTGCTGCTTGATCTGATCTGTTGGGTTCCATCCCCAGGGTCGGTTTTGCCCTGCAGATGGGGCAAACTGGCTGTACTGACTGCCATCCTGCAGCCTGGTGGGAGGGGCATCATGACCATGGCTGGTACCAGCAATGGCTGTACCACTGAGTTCATCACAGCTGTAGTGTGTACGTATGGGCCCTTGAAGGCTAGATTGCTGCAAAGCGCAGCCATGATGACCCCTATTGGGAAAGTTTTCCTCTGGTAGAGTACCCAGATTGGGAACTGATTTTGATTTAGCAACACCATGAGTGGTGCTGTTGATAGCTGTGCTGCTGTCAGTGTGACGATCAGCAGCAGCAAAGAGCCTCCTCCTGCAGGATTTCCTCTGCTTCATCCAGCCCACTGGAGACACAGAAAGACCCGCACCAGCAACATGAGCAGCTGCAGGTGTCAAGCTGCTGCGGTGGACATGTGGCGCTGCTTCATCATTACATTCACCAGCAACTGGTTGGACTGGTCGAGCAGTGCCGCTGCTGTTGCTGCGGTGGGCGACTGGTTGGACTGGTCGACCGGTGCCGCTGCTGTTGCTGCTGCCGGCGACTGGTTGGACTGGGCGACCGGTGCCGCTGCTGTTGCTGCTGCCGGTGCCTGGTTGGACTGGGCGGGCGGTGCCGCTGCTGTTGCTGCTGCCGGTGCCTGGTTGGACAGGGCGACCGGTGCCGCTGCTGTTGCTGCTGCCGGTGCCTGGTTGGACTGGGCGACCGGTGCCGCTGCTGTTGCTGCGGCTGTGGATGTCAACAGCTCTGGCGTCATCAGACTCTTCACTGTCAGTGTCACTATCACAATCACTGTCACTGTCAGTGTCACTATCACTATCGTTTCCGCTGTCACCACTGTCACTGGCAGCAGATGTGGTGTGCACCTGCAGGCAGATGGGAGTGTGGACACATCGAGTGAGCAGAGGACCATGCACAACAAATGATAAGCCAAAAATGATGCAAGGTTTTCAAATTGTGCAGGGCATCAGGAGACAATTTTCATTGCGTGGGACTAGAAGTTCTGGAAGTGGCTGGATTGCAGTGAGTCAACTTTCCTATGAATGCCCTGTGTTGTTTGTACCCACCTGACTGCTGCTTAAGCTGTTGTTGCCAAATATCTTGCCACCCCTGAGGTCCTCCTTGATGTCCTGCACCATCTTCTTCCAGCCAGGCGTTGCTTTCTTGACTGCTTCTACCACAGGATCCACTGCACCCTTCAGCCAGGGGTGGTTCAGGGCCTCTTGAGCAGACTGAAAGCGGTCCTTGGGATCAGGGGCCAGAGCCTTGAGCAGCCACAACCTCATTTGGTCAGGCATATTCTGCAGCTCAGGACTCTGGTTCCAGTCATACTCCCAAACTGCCTGATAGTAGGCGCGGTCATCGTTGTACTCGTCGACATCAATCTCAGCTGGCAGGTTGCCATCGTACAATTCCACTGCAGCTAGGCCGGTCAAGTAAAGGTCTGTGGTCTGACCAGTGGTATCTCTCATGCCCTGATCTGTCTCAGCTGCGTATCTGTTATCCTTAGGGTCATAGCGAGCTGACTGGCGATCCAGATAACTGCAGTAAGCACAGGACAGCAGTAAGCAGACCAGCAGTGAGATGGTTGTTGTCGACACTCTAGCAATCAGCAATGCAATCATTCATCAGCACAGGCAACTTTACAGCCAGTAGTGTGCAGGTAAGTATCGACTCAATACCAGGCTGGTCCATGACTGCTGCTGAGCACTGTTTGCAACAAGCAGACATGGGTTTAGCAATGCTCATCACACAGAACTACTCATTGGCGGATGATCTGTATACAGATACGTATCTCGCATGGATTCAAGCAGCTCCAATCTCAAACTGTGTCATACAAATTTAAGCAGCTGCACTTACTGCCATGAGATACTGGCAAGATGGTGGTAATGCTGGCCACATGCGCAACAGCGATGCAGCCTGGCTTTCGGCATGTCACCAACATACCGAGGTAATGCCACCACTGCAGCTCACCGGATATCTCTCACATTGACCCAGTGCTCCTGGTCAACTGAACTGTATGCACCATAGTCAATCGGCACAAAGAACCCAAACTTTGCGTTGTAGCACGTGTTCAACAACTTGATATCCTTATGAAGATATCGGCGCTCGCCCTTCTTTAGGTTGATCTGGAAAGCAAAAAAGCACGTTCAGTGGTGAAAACAACGACCAAATAAAGCCAGTGTCACAGGGTTTGCAGCTCCAAGACATGACCAGGTATAACTTTATGTGAAAGGTATTGTGGTCCAGATGGTCTATTGTGTTGTTTTCTCAACAGTGGTATCGAAGCTTAGTGACAACATATCAGTGCCAACTGGTTGACAGTCATCACCACCATAGACTGATGATCAGTTTGCTTTGCTCACCTTGCTGCCAAAGTACATTGCCTGTGTCAGCAGTGCACTGACAACAAAGGTCTTGCAAAGCTGTTCATACTCCAGCACTGTACAGTTGGTCCACACATCCCTCCGCATCTCTGCAGCCGACCTTCCAGCATAAGGGGCGATGCTGAAAGCTCCCTCATCTGGGTCCAGAATAGTCTTGACTGGGAGGACAAGCAAGGGGCTGACTCCCTTGTCAGCAAGCAGCATGGCTGCAGTGTTCTCAGCAACAATCTGTTTGCAGTAGCAGGAACATCAAGGGTAAGTGCGCCATGTTGGAACCAGCATCATCATGATCATCATTTTGAAACAATTGTTGATAATATTCACTGCTTTACAGCCAAAGCCTTGCGGCCATCATGATCAGCATTGTGAGTTGTGTACAGTACTGTCCCAAGGGGCATGACGACAAAGAGACTACCAAGCTAGAGCTGAGCAGCACTTAGGGAGCACGGTCATTTGCACGGCAATTCCGAATCTTCATACATGTTCTGCATGGTACAGCTCCAAATGCATATCATGCAGGAACGTTGTATCTGCTGCATGGAGTGCTAGTCAAATGCATGGTATTGGTCGCCCACCTGGTCTGTTGCTTGCAGTGTACGGGCTTGTGTAGAGTATTTCACAACACTCTGCCTCTCTTTCTTCTTGACAAGCCATACTCGGAGGCGTTCCTCCTTGGCAATACTTTTGACAGAGTCCGCATCAACAACATGGCCCCTGCAACAGTAGAGCAGTTGACCCACATTAAAATTCCACATTTGCTCAAAGCACCTGTAAGCATGCCTTCTCTGAAGCATCCACTTGAAGAGTACCTATAAATAAGCATATGTTCTGCTGCCTGCACGTTCACAGCAGTCTACGCACTGAAGCGGTGACCGCAGGCACAGCAGCAAACTACAGACGCTATCCTGGCTGTGACCCCATCATCCGCAGCACGGTCTACTGATGCTTGCCAGGAACATGCAGAGACACAATCTCAAGCCATTGTCGCTCACCAAATGACTTCGTTATTGCCCCAAATCCCCACGGCTTCACCTTGACCTCCTCCACAGTACTTCATGGGGCCAACGCCCTGATACAGGCGTTAGCCTGCCAGACAACACCAGAAGCAGCACATGAACAAGTCAGAGGGAAATCGCTCACTGCAGCTGTTTGTTCGAACATCCAAGGGACTGTGCAGGTGGACGGTTGTATTAGAAACAGCTCCGAAGCAGCACAACAAATGACCTCGATTACGCCAGGAAAGCCCCTAACTTCAGTCAAAATAAAAACAGTTCACACATTACACTAGATAAGGGGGCAGCATACCGCACCTCGCTGTCTAGCTATTCAAGAAAGTGGGATTATCGCGCTTTGATTGTTGGGATGCTCCAGCTGAATAAAGATCGATTTATGCAACAAAAGGACAAAGCATAATCGCTTCAAGTGAAGGCAAGGTGACTGATGCACCTATGATGGAGCTATGATGTACGTGCAGCAAGGCTGATCCTGTGCTACTGCTGTACCCTAGACGTGCCGATATCCGTCACGATGCCCTGAATGTGACCAGTTGAATCAACAATGCTGGTTTGATTGATACTCTTGACTATATTCTTGTCTGAAGCAAAGTTTGTGTCTGTTTGGCATGCTGATTATGCCCTGCACCTTGCAGCTTCAAACTTGAGCTCAGCCTTGACAGCCATACAATGACTGGACATGAGCAATGCCAATCTCGCCAGCAATATTACTGTCGATGATTATCCCTACTATTAGGCTCAACCAAGCATGTAGCATTATACGTACGGCTGCATCTCCACTTGCCATGTAGATGCTAGGCAATCAGCACAGCAGCAACTGTAACAATTGTCCTCTGTGACATCCTCAGATGGTGTTCTGACGGGAAGAAGGCCGATGTGCAAGATTCCTACGCTGATCAAGCTGAAAAATATATGTCGTGGGGCCACACCTGTGTGAATGGTGCAGCTGTCCATGGTGCTGCAGCAGGCATCTAATGCAGCAGTGCAGGCATCCAGCCGACCATCACACCCGGCTTGACAAAGTATGATGTGTGACACAGCATGTTGAGATCCCGAAACCCTGTTGCCTGCCTGCCATTGCAGCAGCACCACACACATTGCCAGCACTGTTGCTGCTGCAATCACCAGCATGCTCAATGCTGCAAGAATACTTGTATATACTTTGGAGTATCCATTTCAAGGCTTATGATTTATCTGACCTGTCATATTCTAGGCCCAAGGTCCATACAGCCCGGCAGTTGCCAAGTGCTGTGCCCTGCAAAGATTGTGTGGCAGCTGATTGGTCAGCTTGATGACCAACATTGCAGCTGGAAAAAGGCGAATGGTGGCAACAAGCAGCGACACGTGTATGGTGCTTATGCTGATCTCAGTAGTTTGCAAATCGTAAAGCAAGTAACAAGACCCGTGCACCGCCCACAACGTCAATTCTCTGCAAGCTGTGGCAGTTTGAACAGTAGCACAGTGGCAAAGCCTAACGAGGTCCTCTCGGCGCAAATGCAGCAGCGGCATACGCGTTGTTCAACAAGACATTGCAACTGAGCATTGTCGGGAAGCCCTGCAAGTAAAGCGAAAAAGCTCATAGGAGACAACAGCCGTTGCTGGACATCTTGTACCTCACAATATGCATGCGTACACCGACGGAGCCGGCTTCTTGAATGCCAACAAAGAACATATCAATTCCGGTGTCGTATTGCAGCATCAGTTGCCAAGACCCAGTGTCAGCGGCCAGTGACCGTCATCGGAAGCAGACCAGCAGACAGCGACAGCTGGCAGCGCTGCACTTGTATAGCGTGATATGCCATATTCAAACGGTTCCAAAAAGACCAAACCGTGGATCACGACTTCTAGTATGATATGTGTCCCTGTATGACTGGTTGGTTGTTTTCCTTGTGCTGTTGCGTCAGACTCTCGGGCCCCAGAACGAAGTTGCTTCTCTTCATACCTGAACATTCGCATACGCACCATCAGAAGCTAAAAAAAACTTGCTAATTGAATCTCTTTATCCTTCGTTGAGCAATGGTACCTGCTGTCGCTGTCTGACTGAGCTTTGCCTGTCGGGCGACCTGCGTGAAGTTCCGCGGCAAAGAGTGCGGCATGAACGAACAACCTATTTGGGTGCCGAACCTGTTCGCACCTCCTTCGCGAGGCTGCTCATGAGTTCCTCACAAAGAACCGCACCATCAGCAAGCAAAGGAGTGCATGACCTTTTACAACAGCACACACAACAGCAACTGATACCAAGTGAGTGTTTCATTGATTGAGTACTGAGAAACACAAGTTGCATGTCACAGCATACTACTATAGTATGCATAGTATGTGTGCTGCGAAGATCCTAAGGAAGGTACAAGGCTTGTACAACCAAGAACGTCTGTAAGCCTTTGATGTGTACAAGATGGGTCCATGCACTACAGAGTACAGATCTGTGACGGCAATCCTGCAGAACAGACCGAGACTTTCACCTGCCTTGCCATGATCAAGCTTCAAATCTGCTACAGCGTACTACCTAGCGTTTGCTCGGCAGCAACACCACTGTACATGCAGACACCAGGAAAACAACACAGCTGTTTTCAGAAGGTGTTTCCAACAAGTCAGATCGTATTTGTCGACTGCAACTGTTACGCAAAGCTGAAGTTGAAGGTAACATGTCAAAGGTACTCACAGTCTTGCGGTTTTAACATGACACGCATCACATCGCAGCAGGCATCTAGCTGACCATCATACCACTGAGCGCTGTATATGTAAAGACCTGGACACTCCTATGTTCTGAGACTGGAATGCAGCAGCACTGCACTAATTTGCAGCACAGCTGCTGCTGCAGTCACCAACATGCTCAACACTGCAAGGGTACATATCCGTCTCAGGATGCCACCCAGCAAAGCACAACCTTGTTTGCTTCTAAAGTAGCATCAATCAGTACAACATCATGATGAAACAACGTCATACCTATTCAAAAGCAGCACCATAGCTGAAAGCCACAGACATTACTAGTAGTGGTTTTCATCAACCTCAATTCCGGCTCTAAGGGCTCGTCCAGCCACAACACGGACTCAGATGAAACACTGTGCTGGCAGCACCTGCTGAAGCAACCAACTGCTAGTAGCTGGACCTACAGCTCTCAAAAAGAGTACCACATAACCTGTATAGCACCATGCCGCAATCTTGGGATTTAGCAGCCTAAAGCAAGGTACGCCCAGCAAGCAGGTGCACGTTATGTGCAACAGGTGCAACATGTACTGCATTGAAAACATCAAGTTCAGCACCACTCCACATTTTCGACTTCAAAGAAGGATTACCAACTCGTGCACAAAGATGTTGGCCTGCTCGGCATCTCAGGTGGGGAGGGGGGCCTGGCATGCTTGCTGCAACACCGCCAACTGCATGCTACAGAACTTTTGAACCTGCAATGATCAAGGCGCATCACCAGATGCAACCATTCACTGAAACAGCGACTTAGCAAACATCACATGCAGCGGCATGTCAGCACACAACTTTCAACTCCTTCACAAGTAGCATTGTGCTGTCAGATGCCCAGGCCCTTACAAGCAACCTCAAAACATCAAAACCTCCATGCCTGCAATGCAATGCGAAGCTATTCGTCCGTAGTCTGCACTTCAAATGTAGTCCAAACAAAGCATGTTGGCAAGCCTCAACTGTGAATGCTGTTGAAGTCTGCATATGCTGTATGTCATGACATGAAGTCTCACTGGGTCATGTGCATTCAATGCATGAACAATTTGTTTCCAGAGGTGCTGCATTGGCTAAGGATAGCGAGCCAACACCAGGCACATGCCATGGAATCTGCACAGCTGCTGCACCAGCACAGTATTTGTGAACAGCCCCACATGTCGAGTCCAATAACTTTCAACTCATGCACCAACACCGGCTTTGACTCATGGTTGCTGTAACAAGTAGGCAAAGATTCCTCTGTGCCGTGTTCACCAAGCTAGACACATCCAGCCAACCTAAGATGCACATACAAATCCATACGTCTTCATGAGTTGATGATCACAAAACATGGAACATGGTCCAGCTTGTGACAGCAAGCTGGACATCCCAGCTAGACCTACTATAGGTGGTGTTGTCAAATATATAACAGGTCAGATAACCTTCAAAGGCCTGAAACACTGTGAAGATAGATCACGGCTGACTGTGGATAGAGACTTTGTCATGCTTTGTGAGTGATAGGCAATTGCATCCTCAGAATGGACATGAAGAATCTGCAGCCAGCAGCTTTGCAGCTGCACAATTACAAGCCTGGGTTATTACATCTACGCATCTGCAGCATACAACACATTTGTACTGCTCCTTCTTAGGATGTACTATTCCTTCTGAGGGAGCACATGCAGCAAACAAATCATCCGCAGCATCTGCCATTCATGCCAAGCACAACTGATGAATGTTGTGCTGCAGCACCTGCCTCTCTTGTATGCAGATACGAGAAGTTACTGCAAAGCTGAGCAGTGTTGTGATATGATGAAAGCCACAATGCAATCACAATGCACAGGACAGGCCGGTGAACAAGCTGGAGATCACAGAAACAGCGTATCCCAAGTCTAGCCTACTGTGTGCAACGATCACACTGTTGTGTCTATGGTGAATGATCCTATCTGTGACTGCTGAACTTCCGTTCCTATCTGTGACTGCTGAACTTCCAACCTGCCAGTAAGGTTGCTACCACTCCAGCGGCAAACTTCAGGTGTCTCCTTGTGCATGACTTTCTCACCAGAGGTTCTGTACCTTGAGACTGGTTGTTGCTGGGGATATCAGCTGCTGGTACTGCTGTTGCTTCAAGCGGAGTTCCCAAGTCGGCATCATCATACAGCTGCTGCTGGTGTTGATCCACAGCATCAGTGATTGACTCGGACGCCTCCTGCTGCTGCTGGTGATCATCGAATGGCTGTACTGCTGTGGAGTTCTGCTCTTCGTAGCCAACCTCCTCTGTCAGGTCAACCTGCACACCCGGTGTGGGGCCCTTGTCTGCAGCACTTGTCTGGAAGCCTGGACTCTGGTGGACTGAGTTATCTGCTGCAGCTGTTGCAACAGCACTGCTGATAATATCTGCTGCAGCTGCCATAACATCAGTATCTGCTGCAGCCTGCAGCAGCTGAGCTGCTGCTGTAACAGCAGTATCTGCTGCACCTGCTGTGACAGTTGTCTGCGGCACCAGCTGAGGCAGGGTGGTGCAGAGCTGCTCACGGGGCTGCATCGCCAGCAAGTTCGGATCCACTGGTGTCTGTTCAGCAGGGCAACTATCTTCCTGGATCAACATCTGAGAGACTTCATCAACAGACCCTGTTGCTACTGTATCAAGACTGTTGCTGCTATGAGCCGGGTGCTCAGAGCTGTTGCTGTTGCTAGGAGCGCCACTGCTAGTACTTCTCAAGCTAGTGCTACTTGGCCGCAGACTGAGACTGCCACTGTCGCACACAGACCACCGTGAGTCGGGTCCGTTTGTAAGACTGTCAGGAGGAGCTAAAGAGACGTTGCTCATACTGCTGGTCTGTACTGCTGTAGGAAACAAGCTGAAACCATTGCTGTTGTTTATATCAGTGTGATCAGCAGAGTTGTTGCTTGGTACCTCTCTGTTTATGTTGCTACCCCAACCAAAGCAGCCAATTGTTCCTGGTGTGGGGCCCTGCAGATAGTTTGGCATAGCAGGTGTCACACCTGCTGATGGGAACACACTGCAGCTGCTTGCTCCTGGTGCTAGGCCTTGCAGATAGTTGGGGATAGCAGGTGTCACACCTGCTGATGGGAACACACTGCAGTAGCCATTGGCCACATCAGCGGGACTGTTGGTTGCCTCAAATACAGCGGCAGCATTGTGTGTTCTCCTGCCAGCATTGCTGTTATGACAAGCGGAGAAGGCGAGCCTGTTTGATAGCTCACACACCCCTACTAGTAAACCATTAGCTGCTGGTGTTGGGCGCCAGCAACTTGGGGTTGCACTGAATGCAACATCTGCCTCCTTAGCAGTGCTGGCATCCATCTGACCCTCATACCGCTGAGCTTTTTGCATGTTGAAACCAACAGACACATTGAAGCCTGGAGCTGGAAGAGCGTTTGGGAATGCAGCAGCACCGCGCTCATTGCCAGCGCCATAGTTGCTGCAGTCACCCACACGCTCAACACTGCAAGGATACCTCGAGAGCTGCTCACTGATATGATCTGTCGGGGTCCATGCCCAGGGTTGGTACTGCCCTGCAGGTGCTGGTGCAAACTGGCTGTAGTCACTGGCGTCCTGCAGCCTGATACGAGGGGCACCAAAGTCAAGGGTGACACCAGCAATGTTTGTGCCGCTGGGTTTGGTATAGTTGTGCATTGTAGGACTGAAGCCTTCCTCCTCTGGTACAGTATCCAGCACTGACTCTGAGCCAGCAATTCCACCCTTGGGTATGC
>LWCB01014536.1:0-11643 GCA_001630525.1 Coelastrella sp. M60 | reverse complement strand
AAAAGCAAACAAATCATACTAGCAGCTGCAACAGCTGCAGCAGCTGCGGCATCAGCTCCTGCTACGAACAAGTCTCAGCAGCAACATCAGGCAGAAGTTGTGCAGGCAGCAGCATCTGGGCAGAGCCAACAGCTGCAGCTGTCAGATGGTCAGGCGAGCAGCATGCTGATTGCAGCTAATGGTCCCAAATTTAGTGCATCTGACAGTGACGAGAGCAGTAGTGATGATGATGGTGAAGATGATAACATCTGGCCCACCTGTGCACTTGGTATGGAGGAGCGATACTGGCGACAACTGCAGCAGGACGACCATAACATCGTGCAGCAGTTGTTGCAGCAGCTGCCTCCACCCCCGACCAGAATGGTGGCGACAACTGCCAGCTGGTTGAGAAACACTCTGGACAGCACCCAGCAGCAGCTCGACCAGCAGGCAGCCAAGCAGGGCAGCACATGTGCGAATGCGATAGAGTTGCTCCTGTCCTGCAATGCTCTGAGTAGATGGGGCCATCAAGCACTACAAGCAGTTGCAGCCCTGGGTCAACCTTCAAGCTTAGAGGCGGCAGTTGAGTGTCCCAATGGATCCTCAATGCAGGTAGATACATTGATGGTGAATATCCCACCTGTTGATGCTGAGCCAGCAGGGGCAGATGCTGTTCATGATTATGTTGACACTGTCATGACAGATGCCCAGGGCCATGGATCAGTAATGGTCAGTCCTTCAGCAATGAAGGCTACAGCTGCAGGGGAATCAGCCATACCAAGTTGTGCTGATCAGTCCCTGATCAATCCAGTGTATGGCTGGACAGCAGATGACCTGCAGGTGGTCCTGGGAGAACGACCTGTGCCAGGCTGTCCAGCAACATCCCAGGCAGAGCTTCAAGCAGCAGATCCTCTGCTGGAGGTTCACCGTCTGCTGTATCATGCAGCAGGCTTCCAAGCACCTCAGAGCACAGCCGTCAGCCTGGATGATGGTCCTTCAGCAGCAGTGACAGAGTATGAGAGGTTGCTGTTGTTGGACATAGCAGTAAGGCCTAGCAGCATCAGGCCATGGCAGAGGTTGGCTGATTTATACAGCAGCATCTTGCAAGTGAGTCGATCTGCAGAACACAGTGTCTTTGGGTGAAGCATGGGCTGTTGAAACACCTCAAAAGGTTCAACAGATGTTGAGCCGCCTTGAAAACTTCCCATGTATGGTATTTGCTGTGCAAAGAGGCCGCATTGTTGCTGCCATACTCTCATCACCCTGCTATGCCAGTTTGTGCCTGTGGTGATGAGGGGGGCTACAATGCTACGGTACATATGTTGCCATAATTATATCGCCATGTGTTCATGAGCTTCTTCAATGGCAACTGCAGGCAAATCAGAGCGGACTTCTTGAGAAGGCGACAGAACTTGCACACGCAGATAGCTGGCATGCAGCAACAGAAATGAAACACTGGGGCGGCAAACCTCACAGCAGCAAGCGTCAGCAGCAGGTGCAGATGCTGCAGCACTTCAGCAGGCGTGCCTTGCGCTGTACTGCCATGGCGGCCCATCTCATACAGCAAGTACAGCATCAGCAGCAGCAGCAGCAGCAGTACAGGCAGCCCAGCAGCGAGCTTCGTGATGATGAGGATCTGTTTGTTGCTTCTGATCAAGTTGATCAACTTGGTGTGATGCTGCGTGATGCTGCCATGTGCTTGGGACCATGGTATGACCCTTATAGGCACAAACCAAACAAGACAGCTGCAGCTAGGCAGTTGCTTCTGCATGCAGCTGAGGTAAGCTGAGATGGGCAATAGCCGTATAGACCTTTGACAGGTGCTGCAATACAGGAATGTCACCTGCCTCCAGTACTGCAGACGCAGCATGCAGCACAATGGCCCAACAAGAATAAGTGCTTTGCCTACTGTAAGAACGAGGTGTTGCACACAATCCATGATCTCCTTGTTGCTTCAATGATACTATCTGCAATATTGGCTGTGCTTACGGGTTTGGCTGTTGCTGCTGCACTGCAGTCTTGCTTTTGTAGTGCACAGCAGCTGCAAGAGTCTGGAGAGTGGCAGTTCTCCTTTGTTGTTGGTCAGACAGCTGCTAAAGCCAAGGCACAGGGGTGGCAGGAGAGGGCCCTATCACATTACGCACTTGCATGTCATCAGTCTCGCATCAAGGCAGACCCACAGTCAGCAGTTCTTCTGCCGTATGTCAAGCTGCATGGCAGTCGCTTGAAGCTGCTAACATGTGCGGTTGTGGATGGTTGTGGGCTGGCAGGCTCCACTGCTGATACAGGCACACTCAGCGGCCTGCTTGACTTGTTGGGATTGCTAGGCCGGTGGTGCTTTAATCCTGAGGTGAAGACTAAGTTTGACCGTGTGCTTGAACAGCTACGCGAGTCTCCATTGCTTCAGGCATCATTTCAGCCTCAGCAACAAGCCCTGATGATGCAGCTGCAGCGGCTGGTCACTCAGCAAGATCACCAGCAGCAGCACGCTGCAGGAAGTCATGACTTGAGTACCCAGGAGCAGCTGCTGCAGCCATGGTTCATAGCAGTCAAGCTGCTGTTGGGAGACTGCTGTGCTGCTCTGCAGTATTGCCAGGACTGTTATAGCAGGCCTCTGGTGCCTGCTCGATATAGTTTGGCCAGGGGACTTGTTAAGCTGGGCAGGTGGGTTGTCCAAGTACTTGTGGTGCTGTGTAGTATGTCAGTTCTGTCCAACATGAGGTTCCTACAGCGATCTGTAACAACCTTGTCATACTCACCACAGGATAACTTTGTTGGTGCTGAAACCAATTTGATCAAGCCAATTTGCTCAAGCCAATTTGCTCAAGCAACAAGCACTGAGTTGAGCGCAATGCAAGGGATGTGCTGGTGTATCATAGTGTGTGGGATGCATTCGACGCTGCCTGCAGGTATGAAGAAGGTTTCAGCGTCCTTGAGGGTCTGTTCAAACTGTCAGGCTCCTTTGCCAGCAGAAATAGTGCCATGCCTTTCCCGGTGAGCTTCCTTACAGAGGAGGGTGACATCAAGCCACCGTACCAGCCACATGCTCGCAACCAGCAACATCACCATCAGGGTGATGCAGAAGATGACGATTCAGAAGCAGCGGTACCAGCGACAACAGCAGGACCTGGTCGCAAGCGACGAAGGATCAGCAGCACTGCAGCTGCTGCCTCATCAGTGCTCAGGCCTTCTGGAGATTCAGATCAGTTGCCAGTTGAGCATCAAACAGGTCAGCTTACAGCATCCAGACTGACAGGGGATACATCGCCAGAGAGCAGCTGGGGACTGCGTCCAGATGTAGTGCGAGGCTGGGGCGAAGATGAGAGTGTGAGGCAGTTCAATACCCGCAACCGCAGAGCACTGCTCTTGTATCTCGAGGTACGCATGGCCAACTGTGCAGAAGATATTGGTCATACAAGCATGTCTGCTTTGTTTCAATCAGACTGCTGCTGGGCTACTTGATGCAGCCCTTGCAGTTGCAGACACATTCTTGACACTTCTGTGTCTTCTCCTGCTTCCTGTGTATACTTGCGACCAGCCATTGTGTGCAAGCCCTATTCTGCAAGTGGTTATATCACCCTTCTAGACATGCTAAATGGTAGATAGCAGAAGTGCTTATCTTGCACTGGGCATGTCATAGCTGATCAACCTCTATGCTGTGTACCCTCGATGCAGGTGTTGGCCCGTAAGCAGGACCTCCTGCTGTTGGAGCAGGCCTATCAGGGCCTACTGGGTCGTGTAGGTAATTTGAATGGTCTTTTGGCCGAGGGCTTGCAACCAAAAGACCTGGGCGACTTGGCTGTTGGCCTGCTGCTGCGGCAGTTGCTGCTTGATCTAGCTCCTGCACTACAGCAGTATCAGCAGACATGGCAGAAGCAGCGGCAACAACAGGCAAAAGACATCTCAGCAGAAGAGGTGGCAGCAGGACAGGACAGTGTGATAGGTATACGGGATGCAGCAGCGGCATGTTTGCTGTGTGCTGCCGCTAATCCCACAGTGCAGGGTGAGAAAGCGTCTTCTGCAGTACCCTCTGATGATGATACCATGGCAGCAGCACCTGCTTCAGCCATGTCAATCAGGGCACAGGAGTCGGCATTCAGGCTTGGGGACTCCAGTATGACACAGACGCACAGTCAATTGCAGGCGCTGGTGGATGCAGTAGCCGATAACCTTCACGGTACATCGGCAGCAAGGACGGATGTTGATGCATCACAGCAGGAGTGTATCCTGTCAGTGCTGGAGCGTGCTTTTGCGTTGTACGTGACCTGGCTGCAAATGATGGCACCTGGCGACGATGAGAGATGTCTGCAACTGGGCAAACTGCTTACAGCAGCGGATGAGTTCTTGGGCGTTTCTCAAGATGGCAACACAGCAGCAGCAACAGTAGGAGCTAGACTTCTGAACGAAATGCAGAGCGACAGCAAGCAGATCGAGCACTTGCTGCAGTTGCTAGCTCATGCGTATATAGCTGCCCCTGCATATCACCTACAGCAGTCCCAGCAGTCTACAGGAGTCGCTGCTTCAGCCAGCAGCTGCCCAGCACTCATTGACAAGCTGAAGCAGGCTGCCAGACTTTTGAAAGAGCGTAGTCTCAAGCCCAGTCTCAAGCTGTCAATACAGTTTCAGCGGTGTGCCAAGCTAATGCAATCTATATGCCAGCATACCGCTCATCAGCTGCTGCTGACTCAGCAGCTGTATCTGTCAGCAGCGTCAGCCACAGTGGGGCAGCATCTGTCGGCCAAGACAGCAGATCTAGAAGCTTTGGAGTTGGTGCCCCAACAGCAGGCGAAGGCCAGCAGTGTGGGCGATGGCGTCACTACTGCTCCAGGGGTACCGCAACAGCAGCTGGCAGATAGCATGCAGGTCGACAAGGATGTTGACGCAGCAGCAGCAGAAGCAGCAGAAGGTGAGGGTACTAATGCAGTGGTTCTAGCCAAGCGCAGATCATTGACACCGGCACCAGCTTCACCAAGAGAAGCAACAGCAGAAGCAGAAGCTGCTACACCTGAACAGCCACAAGAAACGGCAGCAGCACATGCTACACCTGAACTGGCAGCAGCAGCAGCGCAGACCAGGGCATCAACACCAGCGCAGACTCCTGGTGGTGTGGCCGTTGAGGGGCGCAGGTCACGAAGAGCAGCGGCGGCGGCAGCAGCAGGGGGGCACGATCAACCAGCTGGTGGCCAGATATCTGTGCAACAGAGCGTCAAGGTTCCGGTGATTTTCAGCAATCCCGACCGCATAGCAGCAGTTAAGGCTGTGCTGCCAGTGTTGAAGACAGTGCATCAAGATTTCAAACCAAGCAACCTGGCCAGTAGCATAGAGGATGGCAAGCAGTACATGCAGCAACTTCATAACCTGGTGTTTGATCTGCTACTGCTGGCTGCCAAATCAGCAGGCCTCCCAGTAGCAGCAGTAGCAGACAGTCAGACCACGCCACCCAACAGCGATATGAGGGCTGCCAAAGTACTGCAGGTGGCTATCAACTGCCTCAGTGACTTGTTGAAGGGTGTTTCTACCAGGCATGTGGTGGATGAGAGCAAAGCTGCTGCAGCAAGGCTGAGAGAGCAGCAGCAGGAGCGCGAGCAGCAACTGCAGCAGCAGCATGAGGCTGAAAGGCATCAAGAGCAAGAGCAGCAGCAGCTGGCGCAGCAATATGAGGCTGAAGGTCAGCAATCTCAGGATCAGCAGCTGGTGCAGCAACAGGCAGTTGATGAGCAGCACAAGCACCAGCTTTTGCAGCATCTGAAACATGGTCTGAGTGCACTTGTTCAGAGCTCTCGTCACAGGTTATTACAGTTGTCTGAGCAGCGAGGACCTGAAGCAGGCACCGTTGAGGGTTCACCAGCACTAACTGCTCAGCCCAGCATTGTTTCACAGGTAGAACACAGGCCTGAATTGTCTATTCAGCAGTCATGTTGGATTCAGCCTGTGACATCTGACGAAACGAAGCGAACCCCAGCTGCCTCATCGCTACTGCAGACATTCCCGCAGCAGCAGCAACAGCCACAGACCCATCAGCAGGTGTCACAGCAGGAGCTACAGCAGTCTGTGTCAGACACATCAAGCCCCATGGAATCTTCAGATGCTGATGATGATGTAGAGCTGAAGCAACCTCAAGCAGATCATCCACTTGGTTTCAATCTTTTTGATGGTGTAACTTTGGTTGCTGATCATGCTTCTGCTGTCACACCAAGTTCTTCGTCCCAGAAAGCAGCTGTAACAGCGACTGCTGCAGAGTATCTCAGGAAGCGTTCCCTCATGGGGATGGCTAGAGCTGGGCGTCTTGCAAAAGCACAAGCACAGGGGCCTAGTGGAGGTGGTCCTGCTGTCAACAGTAAGAGCCCAGGCGATCAGCATGGAAGCCAAGGAACATCGATTCACAAAGTCCAGCCAGAGATGCCTCAGCTGCAGGCATTGACTGGTGCAGCAGCAAATGGCAATGGCTTGCACGACACAGCTACCAGGCCGGCTGACAAACAGACACCAGCAACTGCCTGCATCACTGTGAGTGGACAACAGGCCAGGGATACACTTAGTCAAGCATTCAGTGGTCGTGGTCGCAGTGGTGGTGCTCAACAGTCTGCTGTCAGTGGTGGAGGCATGGGTCATAGGAATGCAAGAAGTCGCAGTCACAGCAGCTGTCAGCGCTTCAGCAGTGACCCTGCTGTTGCAGACAATGAAGCAGGCAGCGGTCCACAGAGAGCAGATCATCTAGTCATGAGTGCTGAGCAAGACTTGCACTTGGCTTTTCCAAAGCCGCAGCAGGTTGAGCAGGTATGCACTGCTGGATCACATAATCGCGCTGCAAGAAATGATCAAATTGTCGCAAAAGCAGCAGCAACAACAGCGGCGTTGAATGCTGGTGTGTCAGCTGCATGCCAGCAGCAGGGTGTGATGCAACAGCACAGCCAGCCAGGTGTAGATGCAGCACCAGCCTGTGAAGCACGAACAATGCAGCAAGTCATGCCAGAGCAGTCCAGGAGCCTGCAGAGTAACAGTAGTAAGCCTGTTGAGCAGGAAGTAGAGGAGGCAACAGCAGGGGAGGCATCTGAAGGTCCTGAGGATGGTTGGATTCAAGCATTCTTAACCAAGCCTTAGCCCAGCTCCGGAGGTGTTAAAGCAGATTGAAGGTAGTCTGGCCTGCTTGTATAAAGGTATTCTTTTCTGTTGGAGGTGTTCAGGCAACCGTATACGTATGATACCTTTAGCAGCTAGCCTAGACAGTGTCCCTTGACTGTCTGCTACACCAGATGTTGGTTGGATCGTGATTTACTTGCATAGAAGCTGCGCAGTGCCTTGCCTTATCGTTTTCAAGTATGTTGGTGCTCGGATACATGCGCATGCTCGCTGTAAAGTCACGTGCTTACTTGCCAGCGGTTATGCCGGCAGCAGGCAAGGTCAACGTCACTTGAGTGAGAATGCTGACAGCAGACAGCTGCTCCCCGATCTTCTGATGACTTCAGGTTGAACAAATGGCTTTGATCCTTTGCAACAGCATAGCAGGTTGTATGCATGCTGGATGAATGCAACCATGGCTGATACTATCAAGCTCCTGCAAGCCGCCGCCCAATGCATGTGCCTGTACCGTGCTTTGGCACGCCGACTCTGCAGACTCTGCAACAAGTGACTGCTGGTTGATATCAGGCACATGTAGAACAGTTGCACTCCAGACACATCCATAAGCTGTTCACAGCCTCATAGTGGGCAACCCACTGATGCCCCTGAACAGCTCACAGGCACTCATACACCAGCAGCAAAGCCAATTGACATTGCTGAGCAATGGTGCTGCACATGCAGCAGACGTCAAGCGACCCAGAGCTTCCTGTTACAGCACGATATCAGCCTCACATTGCCAAACAGTGGTGTATTGCCAATATGATAGCACATTCACAGCTTCCACAAGATGGTGGACAACAACCGACCAGTCCTACACTGCATTATTGGCATATTACATGTTGCATGGCCAACTTTGGTTTACACTGCCATCTGCATCTTGATGGTCTTGTATGGATTGTAGTCAATGAGTGAGAAGTCTTCTGATACAAAGTCATCAATGTTCTTCTTGTCAGGGTTTATCAACAGCTTAGGGAAGTGCCTGGGTGTGTTGAGCAGCTGCTGCTTGAGGGGCTCAACATGGTTGCTGTACACGTGAGCATCACCAAGAGTGTGGATGAACTCACCAGGCCTTAAGCCAGTGACCTGGAACAGGAGGTGAACGACAGCAGAACATCAAGCTTCGAATTTCACTGCCGTATCTACAGATGTTGCAGGGTTGCCAGGACTGATGCAACTCTTTGAACCCTCTGGCTGCCTGTTTGAATGCAGCGAAGCAGCCATATGCCAGGCCACGCAAGAAGTGCCAGCAAAGGCCCGGGTCGCCCACTGACGCCCACTGAAAGCACTGCGCTGCACAATATAAGCTCTCACCTGTGCTATCATGACTGTAAGCAGGGCATAGCTGGCGATGTTGAAGGGCACTCCAAGGCCGACGTCTGCACTGCGCTGATATAACTGGCAAGACAACTCGCCGTCGCACACGTAGAACTGCAACCACACACAAGTAGAGTGTTGCTCAACAGCACAAGCAGCAGCTCAAAGCCTGATGATCAACAAATGCCAGCAATCTGGTAGCATGAGCAGCGCCTAGGCATGCCACTGCTGCAAGCATACTGCCTGGACTATCAGGAGCTGCCTGCTCATCATGAATCCGTCTGCAGTTGATGAACTCCAGCAACACTGTTCAGACATAATGACAAGCACGTCAAAGTGACACAAACAAGCAGCAGCCATCTTGGAAGAGCTGCATGTCTCATCAACAGCATGATCCTTCAGTATGACCATATGCTGCTGACCTGTGCTGTCATATGACAGGGAGGCAAGGCCATCTCTTTGAGTGCTGCTGGGTTCCAGGCAGTAAGAATGAGTCGCCTGTCTTCTGGGTTGGTTTTGATGCGCTCGATCAGACCAGCCAGCTGATCCACTCCCTGACCTTGGGGCATCAGAGGAACAATACAGGACAACAGTTGCAAGCAGTCAAGACATGCAAGACACAAGAGTCATGATAAGAGGACCCAGGAACTGTGCATGGTGTGATCAATGCTACAAGTCAAGGCAGTGCAATATGGGAGCAAAAGCAGGATGTCTACAACTTGCGACCATGCATCACCCCGCTACAACACAACTCTGCGCATACATGACCTGGTGGGTGTTGAACCAAACAACCTCAATGCGATGCCAGGTCATTAAAAGCTGACACTGTAGCAGCAAGACTGAACAACTAGCTGCAGGAACATGATGACCTGCAATGCACCTCCAAGCCCCAGCGCACCAAGCCTCCATACTGAATAATGAACACATAGCCCTGCACCAAAGCTCACATCCCACCATGTTCCTCACCTGTATAATCTGTGTGCATATCCACATACTGAGCTCCAAAGTGTCTCCACTGGAAGCCATACACTGGTCCCAGGTCCCCCACCTCCCTGTGGCTGAGGCCCTGCTGGTCAAGGAACTCTCTGCTGCTGTTGCCGTCCCAAATGTGAACGCCTTTGTCCTGCAACTCCTTGGCAGAAGTTGAGCCACGGATGAACCACAGCAGCTCCTCAAGAACACCTGACAGGAGCAGAAGAGGCGAGAGGCAGCAAGGGGGCAGCAAACAGGCTTATGAGCAAACACACAGGAGGCACAGAGACGTTAATCCACTCAGGCGTACGCACTGGTACACGAACTGGTCACAGCCAGCCACATGCAAGCCTTCCTGTCTTATGGAACGTGACAATACAAGACATCGGTAGCAGGACCATGCAAAGAGCAGCAGTTTGCCGCTTTGTCATCGAAGCCCACTGAATAATTTAGTGCATACTGCCTTGAAAGTCCTTCTGGATTTTCACCGCTTTCCACCAGAATCAGCTGCTAGTAGTACTTCTGCTACTGCTTCTGCTGTCACCCCTTACCTCTCCAGAACACCCTTTTGCTTGTGAGCAGTGGGAAGGAGTGTCTGAGATCGTATCTGCTCTGAGTGCCAAACTTGCTGAGTGTGCCTGTACCAGTGCGGTCCCCTCTGGGGAAGCCCTCCTCAATCAATTCCCTCACAAGACTCAGATACTGCAGAGTGGAAAAAGAAACAACACAGAGCACACTTGGAGCTCTGTCTGATGTACTTGCAAGTAGAATGCAGGGTTTGAAAATGGACGATCTCTATCAGACTTGCAGCAGCAAGACGGTCATGACATGATGTCACATCTCAGCAACTCTAAATCTGCCAAACAGGACGCCCCTCTTGAGACCCTCCCCGTGTATATCAAGAAAACGATTTTGAGTACTCACTCAGTAGGTTGTGCATTACCTGATACTCATCATGCTGGCTGGCAATCCCAGGAGGCAAGAGGGGAGGCTGACCCACCAGGTCCTGACGACCAGCAGCAGCAGATGTTGGTAATGCTGTGGCACAACAAGGGGTGTCCCTGGTGTAACACAAAAACTGATAGCGGACTCCGTTGTCGTGACGTGGCCGAGCAGAGCTCCACACTTTCCAGGGGCTACCTGTGAGAGTGACAGATTACATGACACAACAACGTTATGAACAAAATGCTTTGCCTGTTCGTGTTGTGTTCATACTGGAATGAACCTGGGCACTGTTTGTTGTTGTTCAATATGATTGTACGTGCATGTCTGTCATGGGACTGCCTCACACAGCCACTCAGCGATGTTGGTGCTACTTTGATGCATCGATGCTACATACCTGGTCACCAGCAGCCGCTGCCAACATGAGCCCATGGACCTTCGGACCACCACAACCAAACACACTTCCAAGATGCCATATAAGCAGATGCACAACATTATTTTATTTCAGGTGTACACCCTACCTTCTGTTGTTATGTCAGGAAAGAATGTGTCGCAAGGGAGATCGGCTTCCACACGAGTGAGATGAATAACATTGCAGCGTGGATCATCAAATGCCTGTCTATAAACCTGCAGGAACAGTTGCAGCAAAAAACGACGGCGTGTCATCCAGCAGCACATGACAGTTCCTCTGATAAGATGCAATACCAACAAAACCAACATAACATGGCAGACCAGGGATGCAGGCAGGGTAGCTCAAGGCATCGATGCATACCGGCTGACATGCTGTAGTGACAGCAAAGAAAAGAGATCCAAGATCAGCAAGAAGCGGCTGTCAGCAGTTACACCCATTCCAATGTTAGTCATGTGCCTTTGCTGCTCAGCATCAAGGGCCTTGCTGTAAACTGCCAGGACGTCTACGGCTGCCCATTGCATCGCAAAACACAAGCTGGTTGCTTTGTTGATTCTCACCTGTCCACCACCAATGACAAACACTGTCTCGATTGTCTCACTCCTCCCCTCTGCTTCCAACAGCTGCATAGCTGCTTCAAGGCTACTGGCATACAGCAGATGTTCACTTGGGGGCGGCAGTGCAACACTGCCAACATGTTGCAGCTGCTGTTTCTGCTGCTTTGCGTCGTTGTGATGTTGAAGATTGTTGGCTGGATGCATCTGGTTCTCATCCCGTTCAGTCAGGGGGGCAGCAGCTGCTGAAGCTGCTGAGTCTGCAGCTGTCACTAAGGGTGATGGGGGGTTGCTGGTCAGCACGATGTTCAGACGACCACGTAACGGTCTGAACTTCTCTGGGATTGATAGAAA
>LWCB01014523.1:0-11968 GCA_001630525.1 Coelastrella sp. M60 | reverse complement strand
ACATCCAAGGAAGGAAAGACCGCAGTAGCTCTCAAGCCCGGCGAAGGCGAAAGCTCTAGACGGGCCCTGCGAATGTTTTCTGAGAATAGCCCAATTTGGAATCTTCATCATCAGCAACAACCAGAACACCAGGCAGACAAAAAGTAACACCAGGCAGACAGAAAGTAACACAAGGTAGGCAAAAAGTACAAACATCACATCTCAGACTGCGGAAGACCGCGCCATGAGCACCAAGCCGGCAAACCCCCACAATCATCCCGGGCCACAGCGACGATATGCAGGGCCACAACCTCTACATACCGCCACTGCAGCGGCCATGACTCCACACAAACAGTGTAGCGCCCAGCAGGCATGAGTCACCCCAAAACTCTGAGCACTGGTTGCCTGCATGGTTGGGGGCCACCTGCAGTTTCACTGGGTAGGTTCTCCCAACTCCAGGTTGGGACCCAGCTACACTGCGGCACTGTGCAAAGGTGGCGTATTTCATCATTGATGTGCATATGTAGACAACAAACATCAGATCAAACCACTAAACACCCAGGCCTGTAGATAGAGGCTCAGACACCCATGACACATCCTGAAATCAGCGTGCAGGGGCAGGAAACCCCGGTTGGGATAGTGACATCATAGCCTTGGTTTCACAGGTATCGTACATATCTGACTCAGCGCCCTCACATTTCATCTGACAAATCAGTAAACAAGGGCAGGAAACCCTTGACGAGGGACAACATCCTCACAGTCAGGTCACAAACCACACCGGTTCTATTGACCAAACGATATATACAAACCAATGTGATCAGAACACAAATACCTTTTCACATGTGAATCTGGGCTCAGACGCTACGTGATCATCAGTAGACAGATGACTGGGACAGGAAATCCCATGGTGTAGCAAATTCATCACTGCCCAACACAACAGGCACAACTAATATGCTTGTGACCTTGAATCCTGTTGGTAGCTGTGAAGGATCCTCACCTTCATCCACCATGTCTCTAGAGCATGACATCATAATCGTCCTCTCAGCTACATGTTGCACCCGTTGTCCTCTCAGCTACATGTTGCGGCCGGAACTGTTACTTGCAATCCTGCGAGCAGAAAGTGCAGAGGGATCAATGAACCAACACTTGGTGAATATCTGAACTTCAAGGGCATTCCATGATATGACAAACTTTGTGGGCATATACATCACTCAGTGCACAAACAGTCACAACCAACAATTCACAAGGAGACACCAGATAAGTGAGAACGTACCCCATGTAACTCAGATGCTGCAGTGTCAGCTAAAAATTCAGCTAGAAGGTGCAGGAAGCCTCATTTGCAGGTGGGAACGTCATTGTGATAACTGCTTGAACAGAAAAAATGCACCAGCAGTGCCTATGAACCCCCAAATGCTCAGAAGCTGCTGTGTCAAGCACAAGAAGCATGAAGCAGGGGCAGGAAACCCCGTTGCAGCAATTGATCATCCTTGCATGATTCCAAAGAACAAAATAGTATCCAGCAACGTAAGACCTGCTCAGAATCTGCGCATCCATCACAAGATGGAAAGGGGAGCAGGAAACTCCCAGTGCAGGATAACTCTTCACAGCAGACATAAGCCTAGGCTATAACTCAATACAGCATTCTGTGGATATGATAGCAGGATGAAGACGATGTGCTCAGTAACTGCATAGCTATCCAGCATGAGCTGGTCTACAGGGCAGGAAAGCCTGGAAATGCAACTCCTCATGGCACAAAACATGTCACGTTACAGCATTGCTCAGAGGCTGCAAAGACCTGCAGACGCAAGCACCTAGGGGCAGGAAACCCCTCCACTCAGCCAAGGTCATCATAGCAAAACCAAAGATAGCCACCATACCAAGGATCTACCTACTGCTGATCACATCACATGCGGAGAGATGATGCCATGCACCATGTATGCTCAGCAGCTGCATGACAATCTGCCACAAGGCAGTCACAGGGGCAGGAATCCCCCAGCACAGCATCAGCATCACAGCAAAGGCACAGCACAGCCCACTATCGATAACAAGTACACAAGGAAGGTCATTCACCACAGGACAGCCGAATGCGGCAACACCAGAAGCACTCAGAAGCTGCATTATCATCTCTAATCAGAGTCGTGGGGGCAGGAAACCCCCTGTGCAGACTGTCTTCCTCACAGTGGACATAACCGACACAACAAAAGAACAGTACTTGAGCAACAGCACACAACACTTTGAAGCACGTAGAGGCAATATGCGCTCAGTGGAAGAAGAAGTCGTTTTGTTTCGAGGTTATAATCAGCCTGAAGTCATAAACAGCCTCTAAGGTGTCTTCATAGCGCCACTGCCAACCACCAGAACAGACAACGTCCATGATAGACAATGATGCACACAAGGAGTAGACCACCTTCTTCTCTCTCTTACCTTGGTGCACGTTACGGAGCTTGGACCAGGTAACCAACCAACGATGCAGTTGAAGCCCTCATGTTGTCAATTCACCATCCCTGCAACGACAGACAGCAGTTCACAATGTCAGCAGCTTGCACCAAGAGCAGCAGAGTGCTGCAACAGTTTGCAATGATGTTGTAGCACATATACATGCTGTCAGCACTGCACAGCTGCCAGCACTGAAACAGACTTCTTCACTTTTGCTACCCGTAATGTTGATAGCTCAGGCAACTGTCAACCTAGCATCGACCGTCGTGGTAGCTTGCAAGCACAGACCTGCTCACTGTCACCAGGTAACTACATGCAGTGACTCCTCGAGGACGACGTGAAGTGGGATCAGACAGAATAGCCAATCCTCATTGTTTGTCCCTGGCTGTGGGCCAAATAGGACTGGGGCGGCAATGCAAATCATCACTTCCCACTGCTAAACCAACAACCCTTGCAGTCTACTCACCAGCATGGTATGCTGCATCAGCAGGGTCCCATCACCCATGACGACTTTGTGCAGATGGAATTAGTTAGGGCATCTGTCCCGAAGGGGTAGCAGGTGTACCTGTAAAACAGAGAAAGGACACATGGGTTGATTCATCCACATCAACAAGTCACCACAGCAAGTCACCAGATATCATGAGACAGTCTGAAATGATCTGTCCAGGCCCATCGTCCCGAAGCAGCAACAGTTGGCCACTGCAGGATAGCGGGGCCCAGGGGCAGTGGTAGCACAAGGCTCTTCCTAAAACCAAGCACCACCTCATTGATATTGCTTCTGGGAACGGGCCCCGCAACACTGAACAGCTGCAAGACCAACTTTATAGAAGCCATCTGCTGTGCATGCTTGTGCTGAAGGCTCCTTAACTGACAAGAACACGAACACAAACAGTAGATGCTCAGACAGCCAAGGGAGAGTTTCTTCAATGGCCTGTGGCCTCAGAAACTCTAGTCCGAAATCCGTTTTGTCATCACAGCACGCTGTGGCTGCACAAGCTTGTGCATGTCTCAGAACTGCATTCAACAGGATGCATATACAACTGCAGGGCAAAAGCAACAACTGCACCACTGGAATCATCTTGGAGATCAGTTGCATAACCTGTTTCTCGGCATCAGTGAGCCTGGATAAGAAACACGGACCAATAGGTTGAGATCATCTTGTCTCACTTATCCAGGGCACAAACATGACAACATCACAAGAACACACAGTCAACAGAGGAAGGGTCAGGTTGTCTGGCTTGGTTACAGCTGTTGACACTGTAACAACAGAAGCTTGGAATCAGCGTCGATCATCCGGGGAAAATTCTCCTCATCCCCTTCCACGATATTGAAACAACGACCAGAGATAACACGCAACAACTAGGTTTGCATTACACCACATGGCGGCCGACAGACAGTACTGCTGTGACGAGGAGGGCTTGTCTCAGACATATGAACGTGAAACTGTGGTTTTCCTCAATGCATAAGCTCAGAGTGAGCTGGGAAACAGTTGTCATCAGCGACAGCCCACGCGGCTGCCGAAAGATCCACATAAAGCGTGCAAGCACTGAAACTGACGGCACCACAACAACGGGGCCTTCAATGCACATACCAGTGGAAAACAAACGACCAATTGACCATAGCAATCATCAAAACGGACCAGACTTGGAGAGACACAAAAGGACTACAGCTGTGCTGCTGCTTACAACGCCTAGCTGAAGGACTCACCTGAAGCGTGCAGGTGCATCATCTGGGGCATAGCTCATCTTATGCTGGCCATCTTGTCGAAAAAGAAGTTGGTCGGGGCAGGCTTGAGGGAAGAGGGTGGGCACCAGAGGAATACCGACATGCTGAGGCAAGCCAAGCAGCTGATCCACGCGACCATGATGTTGCTTGTTGCGGGTGGAGAGATAGTCCTACAGGTGTGATCACATCAATTATAGAGCCTTCCGGAGGTAGTGCGCCGTCTGTTGTTGCGAATGACAACAAACCCTGTTACATGCCAGATTGAGCAGGGCAGAATGCACGCAGCTGTCATCCGCTTGCAAACGTTCTTTTGGGCTCGATATCCACTTCCATGCATTGACTTCAGCAGTACAAGTACACACCGCCCGAAACTCTGGTGCTTCACCCCCAAATCGTGGTTTCTGCTCTGCTTGTGATTGTGGTCTTTAGTTCTGTATAGAAAAGAAGCCTCCTAACGCAGTGAACAGACGTCTGGGGTCGCATCATCTGTTGCTGGTACCATGAGTGCCTCTCGCAAAAGCAAAGTAGCGTACTTCTATGATAGTGAGTGTGTGCAGCTGAATCAACTCGCTATTTTGGCACATGCTATCGAGTCTCTGCATCTGCATCTTTCTCTGCAGACAACAGAACTGCACACTGGCAACACACTATGCACTTGCATGCGTGATCTGTTCACAAGGAGGTGTTGAAAAGTAAAGCAAAGAACCTGTCAAGTGTCATGCAGCTGCTGCATGATCGCAGCGCTGCGAGTTGCTGTACAGCGGCCTGCTGCTTCTATTGCTGCAACTGTCACATTGTGAAATACAGCAAGGATAATCACCTGGCAGCTTTGGGGACTCCGGGGCCAAAAAGTGGGGGGTTTGGATCACAAGTTGAGACAAATGATATCTTGCAATTGCTGCAGGCGAGTTCTCAACGTTCTATTTTGGCCAAAATCATCCAATGAAGCCTCACAGGCTCACAATGACCCATCAACTGGTGCTGGGCTATGACCTGCACAAGCACATGGACGTTTTTGTGAGTGTGGAAAGTCCCCAGCTGGCAGAAATAGGAATGCAGACAGTTGCCTCAGCGACGCATAGCAGCACTTACATGTTCTGACAGCATCTGCATGCAAGGCAAGGTGCCTTGGCAGATTGTTTATAGCAAGCAGTACTACATCAGGAGTGTTGCAAGCAGCCTTTCAAAGCAGGACGCAAGTCCTACAGCGGCGACCTGACACAGCTTGTGCCACTTGGGATGTCTTCATGATCATGCCCTGTCACGCCTCTGTTCCTGCAGCGTGCTGTGAAGGCTCAGCCGACGCAATTAGGCCAGTTCCACAGTGCAGACTACATAGACTTCCTTGCCCGTGTCACCCCTGATAACATGGCCGACTACCCAGCTGCTATGGGCAAGCACAACTTCAATGATGATTGTCCTGTATTTGATGGCTTATTTGAGTACTGCAGGTAAACAGCTGAAGACCTGTGGCATGCAGCTGCGTCCTGCTACCATAGGTTTGCACAGTAGGCACCTGGGCCGTTTGTGGCTGCAGCGTGTGTCAGGGTCCAGCAGGAAATCGCACAAGAGCTGCTAGAATTCCAATTATGATGACGGCAAACTGTATCACAAGCGCTGCCTTAATGTTGCAAACAGCAAATGAGGGTGTTCTTGCAGAGTGCATGACCGTGACTGCCGCACTGTACAGCCGCACAGCACGTTGATTGAATGTGCTCCTGCAGGCTATATGCTGGTGCCAGTATCCAAGGTGCAGTGCGTCTGAATCATGGTCTGTGTGACACAGCCATCAACTGGAGTGGTGGCTTGCATCATGCCAAGAAGGGAGAGGCCTCAGGGTTCTGCTATGTGAATGATCTTGTGCTGGCAATATTGGAACTCCTGAAGTATCATGCCCGGTAGGTCGAGCTGCAAGGTGCATCAGTGTATACCCTGCTTGTCTCTGTTATGGGAAAGGAAAGTTTCCATCTTGAATGGCGCACAACATGCATACCTGCACATGTGCACTGCCTGGTTTTGATACAGCTCTCCAGCAGTACAGAGTCCCTACTGTTGGCTGTACGTCTGTCATAATTCAGTGGGCATCTAAGCTAAGGCCCACTTGCAAGATAATGAAACCAGTAGTCGGCCTGCTGATGGTGTTGCTGTTGATTTACTGCTGCAGAGTGCTGTATCTTGACATTGACATCCACCATGGCGATGGTGTAGAGGAAGCCTTCTACCTCACTGATCGGGTCATGACAGTTTCCTTCCACAAGTATGGTGACTACTTTTTCCCAGGCACTGGTGCACTTATTGACATCGGCGAGCAGCGGGGCAGGTACTACTCTCTCAACGTCCCTCTCAAGGTGGGTGTCTCTCACAGCCTCTGGTGCTGATGCTCAATGGTGTGCTGTTGCCCAAGGTGCTGAGCTGTTGCTTCAAGTGGCGTGCTGTTGTTAGCCGTAGAAATGCAAAGCCCCGTGGAACAAGAGTTGTCAGATCCCTCGCTGTTATTGCAGCCGGCTGTCAATGCATCTTATATCTGCTGTTGATTACAGGATGGCACTGATGACAAGACATTTCATGCCTTGTTCAAGCCCATCATGACCAAAGTGATGGAGGTGTTCAGGCCTGGAGCTATTGTTATGCAGTGTGGTAAGAAACATGAGCTGGGAATATGGCTCACCAGGCAACCCGAGCCATACTTTCTGTGCCTGGAACTCCTGCATGCTCATGATTGGCAAGCACATGCAGTCCACAACGGCTGGTTGTCATTGTCATCTCCATGAGAACAATGTGAAGCTTATTTGGCCACATCATTGCCACTAAAAGTTTCCTTGTCTGTTCAAAGCCTATCACCCTGCTGCCATTCTGTATGCAACCAGGCTCCAGCATCAGATTGATCCTGTTACTGCTGCTTGCAATTGCCCCACAGGTGCCGACTCACTGGCCAACGACCGCCTGGGCTGTTTCAACCTGTCCATGAAAGGTCATGGTGAGGCTGTGTCCTTCATGAAGAGCTTTAATGTACCAATGCTGGTGACTGGGGGTGGGGGCTATACCAAGCATAACGTTGCAAGGTGAGTCTGGATGGCAAGCCAGTCTGGTGGGGAGCCCTGAGAAGGCTACAGTACGTTATGCTGCCTGGCAGTCATTGTTGCTTGGGCGCATGGATGACTGGTACTATTTGAATGCCTGTGTTGTTGTGTTTGCACTATTGCACTAATTGACGGCAGCAGCACTGTCCCTGATCGGCGGGTCACAGTTTGATCCGTCTGCAGCTCCTTCGCAAGACCAGGTTGCAGTCAGTTGCACCCCAGCTGACTCTCGCACCAATCTGCATGCTTGCAGGTGCTGGACATATGAGACTGCACTTCTTGTCGATGAGAAAGTGTCAGAAGATCTGCCAGAAACTCACTACCATGAGTACTTTGCACCTGATTACACCTTGAATGTTGCAGCTCATAAGATCATGGATGATTGCAACAAGAAGGATGTAAGTGTGGAACTTCGGTTGCCACTGAGCAGCATTGTAGGGTTTAGGCCAGGGTTGCTGAGGTTGCAGCATATGTGTGACGATGTTCATTAGTATGCAACAGCTGATAGCACAGGTGCTGTGCTGGCAAGCGTGAGCACATACAACCGTGCTGGCTACATGCTTGACTCTCTGCTGAAGATGCTTCCTATCTGCACCCACAGGCTCTGGTCAGTGTCAGCTGTAAGTGTTGTGGTGCAAGGCAGTACTAGGAGTGCAGTACAGTCATGTGATGCATATGAGAGTATGTGGCAGTGCGTGTCCATGCGTGTATGACAAAAGCTGCGTGCATATAGCGTTTACCAGCCATAGTCCATCAGCTGACAAGGTGCTGCCTATAATATACCAATGTACTACTGCTTGCAGTATGTGGAGAAGTTGAGGACAGAAGTGCTGGAGAATCTTCGTCACTTAACTCATGCCCCAGGAGTGCAGTTTGAAGAGATCCCACCAGACAGCATGCTGCCAGATTATGATGGTGGCGATTTTGCTGACCTGCCTGAGGGGGTTGGTGGTGGATACTTGGAGCGCATTGGCAGGTATGTGGGACATCAAGTGAACTTCATACTACCAGCTGGCACCTGATACTGCCAATCAACATCACTGATGGTGATCAAGGTGTCTGTTTGTGTGCTGGCGTTTGTCACAGAGCAGAAGACAGCACGGATTGCTCCTATGTCATCACCCTTGTGCACATATTCTTGACTTGTTCAATGTTGATGTGCAGGTTTGCCCATGAGCACTGTATCATCAGGAACAACGAGCTCTATGAGGACAACAAGGACAACTGCGGAGACTGAGGTGGTGCATTGCAACCAGAGTGGCTCCTACCGGCCTCTGGTGCGTCATCATGTGAAACCACAAACCTCTCTCTGCTGGAGGCGTCCCAGTGCCTGACGCCAGCCATCTCACACCTTCAGACACCATTGCTGCAGCTGCTGCAGTGGCCCGGACTGTCCTGTTGAAGCAGTACCTGGACAGGTGGCGGCTGTTGCAGCAGCCTTGCTCCATTACCAACACGGCTTCCATGCAGCCCTGAGTTGACTGAGAAATGCATTGACATGTTGGTTGCTGTGACGGTATCTGGCACCCTGGGCAGCAGCTCCAGATAAAACTGCACAGCTCATGTGGTGGCAGCTGAGGCAGCAGTTGTCTCCATAGTGCTCAGCATGTAAGTGACAGGCAACTTCTGCATGCCTCTGAGGACAGTCGTGTCTGCTGGTAGCTGGTGTGAGTTGGTGTGTGGCAGCAGGACATTGTGTCGTGTGCCGTTTCCTGTGAATATGTGGCCCTGCCAGCATGACGCCACTTCAATGCTAGCCACACAGAGTATTCTGTTGTGTGCCGTATCATTTGTACATGTGGCCCTGCCAGCATTACGCTACTGCAATGCTAGCTGTGCTTATGCATTCAAAGTCCATGGTGCTACCACTCATCCAAAGCAAGGGTCTTGCAACCTTGCTGCGGCTGGTTCCTTGTGGTGTGTGGCACTTGCGTAAGCAGAACAAGATTGCCTGCTCTTGTGGTCATGGCTGTTGGGCTGGTGCACACCCAACAAGAACAGAAGTGATTCACCCGTGCAGTATACAGCACACCTAACACTCAGCTGCGCACTAAACAACCATCCTGGAGAAGGTTGTGTCTAAGAAGGGGTTGTTGCAGTTTGAACTTGCGGAGGAGTGGTGCAGGTAAAGTGGAACAGCTGGTCATCTCAATCAGCCACATTGTGATAGTGGGTTGTTTTCCACCTGCAGTCTCATGGACTTGTTTGATCAGGGCAATGGCGCTGCTAGATGAGCACCCAAGGGTGTTAGCTGGCCAGCTAGTATCCTTGCCATTCTGTTCATATTGTCACTGCATCACACTGCTGCACGGCCCAGATTTTCCTTACTTTTCTGTGTGTGGTCTGGGAATGGAACCCAGAAACAGGTGGTGACTTGTTGTTGCAGACAGCAGGAATGCAGACAGCCTGAGGACACTGTTAGGGCTAATTGTCTTTCACTTTCTTTTTTATGTTGATGCAGCCCATGGGCAGCAGTGGGGGCCGTCCCCACTGAGTCGTTGTCATCAGTGGTTGCTGTTACAGAATGTAAAAGGAGATATGGCTCATGCAGCAAAGTAAATGTAATGCTGGTTGATATTGACAGGCAATAGCTGCTCCTAGAATCTATAGCCGTCCACAGTCAGCATGACATGCATTCAGCTTCAGTATATACTATAACATGCCATGTGCATTCTCCTATGTATTTGAACATTGAATTCATGACTCGTGCAGTGCTAGTTGAAGTTCAAGGCTTGGGCATAAGAAACATAGCAAGCACGCAACAAGCATGACATGACGTTGTGCGGCATGTCAGCCTGGTTGGGGAAAAACCCTGCAACCAGGATTGTGGAGAATTTTGGGCCTGTATTGTAGCCTTCGTCTGCGTGTTGAGCAGTGTTGTGATAGGATGTTGGCTCGTGCGCAAAATGATTGCAATGGTGCCACCATGCGCCAATGCATGCCATTCGTCATGAAGATATTGAACGTTGTATCACAAGTTGCTGCTCAAGCCTTGAGACACTACGGTAGTGTCGTGGCTGCTTGTACATGTACAACTGATGTACATCAGGTGAAACTTTATGCCAACAGTTAACACGACAGGTCGCAGCAAGCACACAGTTTTCAACAGCAATGGTGTCACGAGCACGGTCGCTCCTGACGCAACTATCTGACACCCGCAATCCATGATTGAACTATTCTGGTGCAATGTGATGCATGTGATGCAGCTCCGCACGAGTTGTCACATCGTCACTTGGGCGACTCGTTGTTTTTCCTCTGGCCTTCTCATATGTAACCTTTCATAATAGTTGATCTATTTGCTATTTGTAGATACTATTAACAAGTTGGGGAATGATCTATCACCCTGAGCTTTGCAATACGAGGCTTGGAAGAGCATCTTTCAGCACCAAAAGGGGTGGCCGAACGACGCCCTGCAAATCATACAACAAGGTGCGTTGCGCCTCTTTGAAACGATAGCTTTGTGCCTGGTTGCTGCTTGTACTAGGCACGAGTAGCGGAACAGGTCATTGCACACAATCCTACTGTGAAGACCTGCCAAGAGAATGGTCTAGAAAGGTATTGGACCAAAGCGGCGATGGAGGAGTCTGAGTCCATAGTATGCTTGGTGCTTACACCTGCAGAGTCCTCTTAGGTGTCGCTGCTATATCACTGCATGGTAGTTGATTCCGATTCTGCCATCTGCACTACACGTTCTGCAGATGTTATTGAGTTGAAGATAAGCAGCACAGTTGAGCCTTCTCTTGCAATCATGACGGACACCAGCGAGCGTGAATATTGGCTGAAGGCGCCCTTTGGTCAACCCATCAAATATACCTGCACTGCTAGAGGCATGCATGTTGAGGAAGTGGCTGAAGCACTACATCTCAAGCCTCAGTACATGCTTTTGAATGGATGTATCATGCCCGGCACCGGGTATATCCCGCTGTATTCTGTGGACACTGCCACAGAAGGCTATGGCGACACCGCTCAGAATCCCATCGTTATTGGTGGCGAGCCAGGTGAGCCCCCAGTATGCATGGTGATGGTACTGTGTGCAGGCTGAATGTTGTAATTCAGCTACTGGCCAGTACAAGGCCGGTATAGGCCAGGCTAGTCTAGAGTTGTGAATCATGCAATGTTTGATGCAGATGTTGTATTAGTTGCTCTGATCAGAAGCCTGTACTGCCGCCGAGTACAACTGGACGAGGGCAGCCTCACATGTACATGCATGATTGACATGTATCTCCCTTGATGCTGCAGTGGAGGGTCACAGTGCTACATCTAAGGCTCCCAATGAGACCAAGGAGCAACTTGCAGGGATGACAACAATGATGCACACTTCTGAGGGCAAGTTGGGCTCTTGTAAGTTCAAGTGCACAATTCCTGTGCACATGTTTGAATGGGTTGTTGGTGCTAACAACAAAGCTATGTACTGGGTTGTCTTTTTTACTCACCAAGTTGCCCTTGTCTGGTTTGCAGTGATCAGCCAGAGGGCTGGGCTACTTGGGAGCCATGACAGCAGCAAGGTCGAGACAGACAACCACCCAACTGGTCTGAGACGTCGTAAGGTGAGGCTTGCAAAATGACGTATTGCTGCCAACAAAAACAAAATCGGCGAAGAGGCAACGCCCGGCAGCAAGATGAAACAAGGCTATCAACTCTGCCTTCTCATCTTTCTCCCGTGCAATAAGCTGGAGGGCACAGTTGATAGCCTTCACCAAGCGAGCGTCAGTGGCATGTGTTGTCAGCTGAATTGCTGGGGTGGTGGC
>LWCB01014519.1:0-12033 GCA_001630525.1 Coelastrella sp. M60 | reverse complement strand
CATATTCACACACATAGCCAAGTCGATTCCATGTAGCATGCCAGCTTGCAGATATTGCATCTTAGTCTACTGTTCCATTTGTTGACTGCTGGAGCCCAAGGAAGGCTATTACCTTTGACTACCTTTGACTTAGCAACGACATGCACAGCCTGTTGGCAAATGCAACAAAGCTCAAACTGCATGCTGCTGCCATCCACATCCATTGCAAGCAGCAATAAGTGACCAAAGTGCGCCCACCTAGCCATGAGCGGTAGGTCTTCTTGCAGCTGCTGCTTTGCTGTCTTGTCACCTGTGGCAGCGGCAGCGATAAGCTGACTCCTGAGCTGCAATGCTGCTGCCACTTCTGCCTGTCTGGGGCCTAAGAGACCGAATTCCCTCAACCGGCCTTGCAGTAGTACCTGTAACTGCTGCTGCTTGTCACTGCTACGCTCCTTGACTGCTGCAGCAGCGTCTTGCTGCTCTACTGCTGTATCAGGATGTAGACCCTGGCTGGTTAGACCCTCATCGTCGCCGGCCACGGAGCCCTGTGTCAACCCCAGCTGACGGGCAGCCGAAGCGGCGTTGGCGGCGAGAAACGACGTCTGCTTCATGTACGACACCTTGGTCACATCAAGACCGTCATCTCCGTAGTACAGCTGCACGATGCTGCCGTCGCAGACATCCCGTACTGTACCGTCGTACGTGACACGTAGAGCTTCCAGGTTCTTGACGAGGCAACGCTGCAGATAACCAGAGCGACTGGTCTTGACTGTGGTATCTACCAGACCCTCCCTGCGATCACAATTCAGCAGATTGTAGATAAAGTTGGCAATTTGGAGGAACACAGCAAGATAGGCACACATGTCGAAAATGGTATCCTGGGGAATGCACAGGCAAATAAACTTCACGACCACTTACCTGCCAGCCATACAGTGGAAATAGTACTCTTGTGGTCGCAGCCCAGTCAAGAATCTGTCACCCACGAAGCCGCCGGCGCGAGCACCACCGTCGTAGGCCCGGAAGCACGGAAGGGTCTTGCCACTGGCTGTGCGTGGCACACGGCGTCCCTCTAGCTCCTGCGAACGCCCGAAACCAACGTTGAGTCACAACACAGTGATTACCACAAACGAGAAAAGCTGCCTCATGATGTATACAACCTGCGTTGCTGCTGAACTTCATTCAAACACAACGCTGAACTAAACTTGGTCACAAAAAGCACATTTCTGCAACGGCTGCCACCTGTCAGCATGAAGTATCAGCAACATGTGTAGCCTTTCAATATCATATACCACGGATCCCAGCCTACCTGTTGTCCCAGCAGACATGCGATCTGACTAAAGTTTACAGTGCTTCCCTTAGCACCACTGACGGTCATGAGGGACATGCAGTTGGAGGGAAAGGGTTTGGCCTGACCAGTAGGGATGCAGGCCTTGATCACCTCAGACGCCAAGGGGTGCATGACACCTAAGGGAACAGAGCATCAAGGAAAATCAGTCGGACTACCAAGCTTGGTTTCACAAACAACGCAAGGCTGACAGGTGCCTGCTGCGCATATAAGCAGGGTTTGTAGAAGTTGCTGATTGTACTGCATCGCACCTGTAGGTGCAGTAGACATGGAGATATGCACACCCAAGCAAGCTATGTCCAAGATCCGTTATTCAACACGATCCATCCCGCATACCTGTAACTTTGGCATCATGCACTGCGCCTGTCGCTGCTCCATTCGTGCAATAGTGCTGCTCCAGCTGCTTTGCAACCATGTAGCGCTCAGCAGCAAGCAGCCCTGCCAACTTGCTGCCTTTCCTTTGAGCCAGCAGTGCAGCATCATCAGGATGTGCAAGCTTACTGTGCTTTAGCTGCATACAATAATCCACAATGCATGATTCAGTAACAGATGAACCAGCATCTATGCTAGCCGGCACATTCTTTGTAACATCATTTAGGGCACCAGATATGGCATAGTTTCAAAGTGTGTCCCTGGGGCCCTACATGTATTGTGGCTCGGCCACACAAACCACACAGCACAAGCTGCGGTGGTCGATGGATACAAGCCAACACCCACATTCAGTGTGATTGTATGCTGCTACATGAACAAGCTGTCACATGCTGGGTAAGACCAGACTGGTAAGTGCCCCGACGGGACTCCAGGAGGCGATGGAATCAGCAGTCGTGCATTGCAGGAATCTCTGATGAGACTCAACCGCATGCATCATTCTATGGCGTTTGATGATGATGGAACTTACACCCATGACAATGCAGCCCGTGAGGGCTGGGTGCTCCTTGTACTTGGCCGGCGGGTGCCCGGCTAGAGGCACCCACTAGCCCGCCAAGTGCATTTACAGTTTTGACCCAGATATAGTATCTTCTTATGAAAAGTGACTGGCATGCCTTTGCAAGCAACAAACATTGGCTGCTCAACAGACAAGTAGCTCACCATTACGCTTCTTGGATGCCTTGCCATTTGGCTGCTCATTGCTGTCTGCTGGTAGAGCCACAGCGCTGTCCTCGCTTTCTGTTGAAGGTGCTGTGTCTTGTGTTGGCTGCTGCGATGATTCTGCTGCCTGTGACTTCTTGCGGAGCTTTGCCAGCTTCTTCTCAAGCTTGGCTAAAGCTGCCTGATCTGCTTCTGATGCGCCCGAGCTCGAGGCACCCTTGGCTTGCAGCTTTTTCAGCCTCCTGGCAAGCTTTTGTTCCTTCTCAAAGCAGGCTGCTGCCTGCTGACTCTCTGTAGTCATTCTGCTGCAGAATGTTTTGGCTCTGCAACCACACCAGCAGTGCAGTCCTCGTTCATCGGTCAGACTGCCTAGCACTCTAGGATGAGAAGCAATCACAAAAAAGTCGCCCAACTCTAATCAGGCGCTACATGCTGGCTATATCATGCTGGCTGTAGGTACAGATAGTCAGTCAGCATGGAACAACAAGCTAAACATACGACACGGCAACAACGCGCCGCACGAGCAGCATCAGCTTGCACTGTATAGTGGATTCAAGACGCTACCGTCGACTCTCTGCAAACGCATGTGAAGCAGCGCATCATACCTGCCAAGCACAGCCACCGAGGGCCGGCGTCTAGCAAGAACCAGTAGCAGGACCAAATGTCACTGCCGGGCGACACTTTGTGTGTCAAAAAGGTAGAGCATAGGAGATGTCACGCGCATGATAGGGTGCCGCAGCCCAGGCACTGGTGCAGCTTACCGGGTTATGACCACTGTCACTTTCATTCAACCTGCATGGCTTTCTGCCCTGAAACATAGCAGCCATTTATCTTGTCTTTGCATTTGTAGGTGCGTGGAGTGACTGTGTCAATCAGCTGTTGGCAGCAGCGAACCTGACAGCCATCCTTACGCCGAGCAGAAGCCGCGGCGTTGTATAAGGCTGTGGGCCATCCTCTACATCAAGATATTCATTGCGTCAATTGGTTGCAAACTTCACGTTGCACGGCCGGTTGTGCGCTGCTAGCACAGTACAGCAAGTGGTACTTAAGATGTCAACCTCTGCAACAAGTCCAGGCAGTGGTAATGGCAGCATGTTCGGCTCAACTGATGCACAGCTCAGGTATGAGGCTTACAGTCGGCTACAAGCAGCAGCAGTTGCGTTTGGGGAGTCTCTGCCTATTCCAGAGATAGTCGCAATTGGAGGTCAGAGTGATGGCAAGAGTTCACTGCTGGAAGCGTTTCTGGGCGTACGTACCCTGCTTAGGAATATCAAGTTGGTCTGTTGTTTTCTTATTTGAGCTCAGTGCACCCTCGTATTAGAACTGCCATCTGTAGTTGACGTTGCAACACACTCCATGAACATGCCGCAGAGGTTTCACATCTAAGCGCACTCACAAAACACACATGCAGTCTGATGTATGTTATGCTCATCTTGCATCATGCGTCAGGTGCTACTTGACAAAACAAACATCTTACATGTGTCAACAATGGGCTGTCCTGCAGTTCCGGTTCAATGTCAGGGAGGTGGAGATGGGAACACGCAGGCCATTGATTGTGCAGATGGTGCATGATCCTTCAGCTACTGAGCCACGATGTAGACTTCAGGAAGAAGACTCCGATGAGTATGGTCCACCCATCATGCCTGAAACAGCTGTGGTGAGAACTCAGCATATACCTGGCAATCCTGTGCAAACTCTCAGTGCCACACACAAGACCATCTGTCCCAGGCAGTACAGTACAGTACAGTACACAAGTATGTGCATTACTTCTGCAGGAGCTTGCTCCGACTTGTACTGTGGGCTCACAATCAGCAATTCTTATTCATTGCAGGCAGATGCTATCATGAAGCGCACACAAGACCATCTTCGGAAGCTCGGCAATGTGTCTGTATCAGCAAAGCCCATTGTGATGAGAGCAGAGTAGGTGCAAGGTTTCAGCAGACAAGACATACTGTTGAGCAGGAAAGTCATCATGAATCCCTGCCCTGCTACTATACTTCACCTAGAATTCCTATGTATGCAGGTACGCCTACTGCCCAAATCTGACCATCATAGACACTCCGGGCTTCATTCTAAAGGTGAGGACCTTATGTTGTGTAGTCGCAAAGAGTACAAGCAGTCTAAGAAAATAATGTTGCCTCACCGGAACATGTAGAAGCAAGTGTGTAGAAAAGCATCATGACCGTTGTACTGCAGGCACGCAACGGAGAGTCTGATGATACCCCAGACGAGATCCTGCAGATGGTCAAGCAGCAAGCTGCACCTCCCCACAGGTGTGCTGGGAGAAAGGCATGAGATGCACCGACTGGCCCTTATATGGACCCATATCTGCAAGGTGCTTGCATTGGTCTGTTGTGCTCTGGCAATGTGTAGCACATAAAAAATCTGTGCTGGCACCGTGGTTGCTGCTGCACACAGGTTGATCCTCTTTTTGCAGCAATCATCGGTGGAGTGGGCCAGTTCCCTGTGGCTTAGGGTTGTGCAGGAGCTTGATCCTCAGTTCCAACGCACCGTGAGTACCAGTCCTCTCTAATGCCATGCCTTACTTAGTACTATGCACTGTTCTAATAGATTCCGCAAGTGGCAGCCCGTTGGCTACCTCTTATAATACACTGCTCATAGGGATATGTGCTGTACTATATCTGCAGGTGATCGTTGCCAGCAAGTTTGACAACAGGCTCAAAGAATTTGCTGAGAGATGGGAGGTGGACAAGTACCTCAGTGCCACAGGGTATCTGCCAGCAAATGTCAAACCCTTCTTTGTGGCACTGCCAAAGGTGCGTATGCACTGGCATATGATATGGTAGAAGCCCTATCCACTGTCTCTGGTCCGTTGCATATCAATGAGGGTGGGCCGCAGGGCAGCTGACTGTTGACTACTTGACCGGCTAAGCCGCATCAGTGTGCCTTGCAGGAGCGAAACATCCAAACCAGTGCTGCGTGGCGACAGCAGATGAGCTCTGTTGATGTTGCCATCTTAGACCACATGCGCAATAATATCAAGGGTGGCTTTGATGAAGAGAGGCACGGTCCTCGGATTGGCTTTGGCAACCTTAAGAGGTATGTTCTTGCACAGCTTACCAACATACATGCAGAACTAGCTGCAGCGGTAACAGAAGAGCCAGCTCAATAGCTGTGGTGCTGGTGATGGCTCGCTGGACATGTTGTCTTTTCTTCACACCCTTCCACTGTGCCACAGCAGCTGTGGATACTTACTTGCAGATTTCTTGAGGATGAGCTGGCAAGGCGTTACAGGGATGCAGCGCCAGCAACTCTGGCTCTGCTGCAAGTGAGTGACGACAGCTGGTGTTATAGTGCATACACATTCAGACAGACGTCGATCCTTGTTGGGCATGTTGTGTCCCAGTTGGCATATACAATGCTTTGATAATGCTGAGACAAACTGCGACCTTGCTGCAGGAGCGCTGTGAAGCCATGGCACAGGAGCTTCTGGCCGTTGACAAGCGCCTGCAGGCTTGCATGGATGTGACAGCACTCCGCAGGGCGGGTGAGCAAGCCACACCGAACTTTTTGTTCTTCAACCCTACGATCATGATTGCTGGCCCACAGTGGTAGATGGTGCTATTCTATCTAGAAATTGCCCCGATGTTACAAGTGTGATGCGTTGCTGCTGTAGGTATGCAGCATGCCACATTCACTGCCAAGCTCGTACAGGAGATCTTGGCAGGTTGCGCTGACCCTGATCCTGCGCAGCATGGCATGACTTCTGAAGAAGAGAGGGCAGCAGCTGATGTGCAGGTGTGCTTCACTGCATTTCATGTTTGCAACAAATTCTTGGTTCCATTGGATGCTTCTTGTTGCAACAGCACATTCTATAGGTGGTTAGTTGGGTTGTGGCTCACTTCACCTCCTTGCAATTATGCACTGCAGTGGCCAGGCTGCCTGGATGCAGTGAAGCCTCCCAATGCTGGTCTACGTCTGTTTGGTGGTGCTGCATTTGAACGATGTTTGAACGAGTTCCAGGTGGCAGCAAACATGCTGGCCTTTCCATCAGGTAGGATTCTTGTTGTCTTCACCTCATTGTGATAGCCTACTCGTTGGTTATAAATGCAGTGAGCAAATGGAGTATTGTACCTGCACAAGCCTGGCCCCCACCATTGCTGTCATGTAGGCCAAGATTCTGCTGTGTTATCACCGTGATTGCAGCTGCTGTTGCACGTGATCGTGTGGCCAATGTGCTGCTGGCCTACAAGGGCAAGAACCACTTGGGTGGTGGGGCGCGTGCAGCTGAGGACATTGCAAGGCAGACTGCCAGGGACCTTCTAGGGCCATTGCTGGATGCTGCTTGCAGCAGACTGGCTTTTGTGCTCAAGCGCGCGCTTGACATTGCAGCAGACAAGAGCATGAAACAAGGTTGGTACTGGGTAGTAGTTGGTACAGATGCAGAGAGGTGGAGCAGCACCATATGCAAGGCATGCAACAAAGTGTGTGTATTCAGTTTGGGGGGCCTGAGCACTCCTACAGTGCATGGACAAATATGTAACATTGCAGACAGGCAGCTGCTTGTGTTGCCGATTGCCAACTTGGGCTTTTATGCTCCTGTTTCAGGGCCTGCCAAAGACGAGCTTCAGCCTTATGTAGCATTCCATGCAGCACTTCGTTCAGCTCATATCAACTTTGTCAATAAGCTGGAGTCCAAAGCCCGCAGCTTGTTGCAGCATCATCTGGACACAGCAACCAGTGAATTTGCGCTCAGCATGATGACTCAGATGCCTGATGTGTATGGCCAGCCAGCTGCAGCAGCAGCACGCAGCAAGACAGCAGCTGGGACGGTAGCTGATGACGCAGAGAATGTACCACCTCAGGAGGATGCAGCAGAGGATGGAGTGTTGCAGGTATGACCGGCAGTGCCTTACCCGCAGTCACTCATCATCATCATCATCATGCAACTCTGCATTGGCTGCTGCAGAGGCCTGGAAACGGTCCCAGTGCCTTTGTGTGAGCAATGTCGCTCAACTATAAGGCTGGCCGTATTCAACTGGTGCGATGTATGGACTGGCCAAAGTGATTGAGTAAGAAGACTTGTTTTGACCTCATGTGATAGGATCATGTCCTTCAACCTGTCAATGTCCTCTGTATTTCACAGCTCACCATGCCTCACCGGACACCATATCGGCCCATTCAGATGACAGTGCCAGAAACACCATCACCCGAGCTGCTGCAGCAGCAAGCAGCACTGGCCAAGTCCAAGGGTCCAGGGCGCCATGTGTCAGACACAACACCCAGCAAGGGTCGTATGGCTAAGGCACAGAGATTGGGCGATGACTGCAGTGGTAGGTGGTCCCATAGCACCCCATGTGTTGACAGATCCCCACATGTACAGCCAGTCTGAAAGCTGCACCTCACTTCACCGCTACAGCATATCTGTTGACAGTGACCAACTTGCATCCACCTAGGAGCTAGCATGCTCGCTGTTGATGGCAACTGCTGCGCCTGTTTGCAGGTGCTGCATTGTATGAGGGACGAGGAACGTATGGAGATGTGATCACTTACGCTGAACGCTTGTTTGGCATGATTAGGCAGGCGGTTGCAGGCCAGGTGGGGAAGCCATGCCAAAAAGGCAGGGCAAGCTTCTGGTATTCACCAACTGACTGACATAACAACCGTGCTCCTATAGACTGGTACTGAGCCTGGTTTGCTCCCTACAAAGCACTTGATAGATTCTGATACTGCTTAGCAGTGCTATGGTACTGCAGGCAGCCCCTACCACATTGAAGGCTGCTTTCCTTGACCCAGTGGAACAAAGCATGTCCTCAGAAATTGCTTTGGAGCTATTTGCCAGAACAGATGCAGAATTCATGCAGATGTTCACAGGTGAAAGGTGTCAAGAATGCTGCTGCTGCAACAAACCACGAATAGCAGTAGAAGGTGCCATTTCGGCACTCGTCCACGCAGCTGATGCCGGACAGTTATGACACTGCTGTTGCAGTCTGCACTTCTGTGAGCAGGGCAGCAAGGTGAATTGCTTAATACTGCATACTAACGCCAGACCTTGTACTCTTGTGCAGCTGCTGGAGCGTTGAAGAGTCTACAGAGTAAACGCGACAGCTTACACAGACGCTGCGAGGGTCTTTTGAAGTGCAAGACGGAGTTTCAGGAACTGGCAAGGTGTCTATGAGAGGCAGCACAACTGTAGGCTCAACAGTAAAACACCGCATAACAAATGCGTCCTTGGGTGCTGCTAGTCAATGGGTAGCGTTGAGATCATGACGTTTCTTGCAGCAGCGTATAAAAAACCAGACGGCAGCAGAACAGTGGTGCTGATTGCCAGAGCTGGGACTGTCACCTGTCGTGTGGGAGCGCGTACTGTGCTGCAGCCCGCTGCATACGACGCCAATTCTTGCTGTGAGCACAGCTGCATGTGGTGTTCAAGGTATATCTGAGTTGGCGTCTACCAAAAACGAATTCACCCGAACCCCAAACCTCGACTCGTATGCCTGAGCTGCATACTCTTAGGTTCGAGTCTGCGCAATGTAAGCCCTCTTTTCAGCGTTCGACGTTTGAAGGCTGCCCATCTTCAAGCGCCGGCAAGATGGTGCGGAACGCAGCAGCCACCAGCAGCCTTTGCTTTGTACAGGAGCCTTCAGCGATGCTTAGAGCAAGCAGAAAACAACATTGATGATGCGTAAAATAGCGCTGTGCAGTGCAACGCGTAGCAGCTTCGACATGCCAGGTTCCTGGCACTGTTGCAGACTTCATTGGGGCTCTCTTAGCATGCTGGCCATCAGGGCGGAGTTGCACATCGATGCGTTCATCAGATAACTTCATGCAGCGACTGAGCGGCGTCAGTGAAGCACTCGCGGCCTGCCATCAGCAAACTGCTACAGCAGTCGATCAACGCTACCTGAGCATGCAGCCAAAGCGTACTGTTAGATTGTCCGCAGGTGCTCAGCAGCGATATCGATCTTCTCAACCCTCCTGCAGAGTATGAGAGGACAAAGCATAAGCTGAAGAGGCTGGTGCAGTCCCCCAACAGTTTCTTCATGGATGTGAAGTGCACAGGATGCTTCAGCATGTGAGTTGAAGGCAGCAGACAGTCATAACAAGCTTGTCAACAGCATACACGTTACAATGCCTTTCCACTCTGCCAGCTCAATTACAGCACACCATAGTCCAAACCACATCATAGTCCAAGCAGCGAAGAGTGTGTTCATGCAGTGACGTTGACCCGCAGCCCCCCGTGCTTTTCAAGGTCGTAACTTGTTGCTCAGCGTTGGTATAATGCAGCACAGTATCTTCTTACACTTGATTGACTCGCTCTGTTTGCCCATTCCGCTCGAAACTGTCTGCTTGCAGTACAACTGTGTTCAGCCACAGTCAGGTGGGTTGTTCCGGCCTGTGCTGTAGCAGACGGGCCCAGCCGCTGTAGGCCTGCGTTGCTGTAGCAGCATGTGTGCAGCAGCAATGTGGAGCATTTGCAGCTCAGCAGTCATCCCTCCTATTGGTCTATATCGCCATACAGTCGTCTCCTCTGCTCAATTACGTATTGGTCTGCAATGCCTGCCTGTAGCACATCTGCACAAGAGTTCTTCGCAGCAATAGTGTCATCGTGTGCCAAGAAGTATCGTTTCGCTTCGCATGCACACTGTGTGCTCTTGTGGCATCTTCTTCACATCAATTGTGTCTGTTTGCTGTGCGTTTGCAGACCGTGGTGCTGTGCGGCAGCTGCTCTACAGTCTTGTGCACACCAACCGGTGGTCGGGCTCGCTTGACAGAGGGTAGGTGTTTATTTGCAGCAGGCTCAAACAACTGCATTTCCTTAGACATATGCAGCCACCGTAGACATATGCAGCCATTGGGAGTGCTGTTTTCGCCTGCAGCTTTGCAGTTCAGCAATTGGGTCAGCATACTTGGAAGCAGGGTATGCCAGAATGCAAAGCACAGCTGGAAACAGTATCAGCAGTTTGTGTAGGTGGCAGTGAATGCAGACGTCATAAGAAAACATCGATGTGCGCCAGCAAATGTACCTTTTTGACATGGCATATGATAGACTGCAGTGCATAGCAGGCACATGTCAGCTTGTCTGAGATATTGCGCACTGCATGGGAGCTGCATCAGCCTTGTATGCATCAGCAGTGCTGTTGAGCAGGACCGCGAGACCAGTAGAGGGAGGATTGTCATTTGCTCTGCATGCTGTTTGTTGAATGAGGCACAACCCTTGTGATGCATTGCACATTCACCACTGTGTGGTCATTCACACTGTTGATCTGAACATGCTGAATTTTTTTTTGCGTCCTGTTAATGTTTTTGTTTGCAGGTTGCTCTTTCCGCAGGAAGGGTGATTAAGCAGCTGGATTGCGTAGTCCAGTTACTGGGTGTTGCTGCAGGCTGGGCAGAGCTGCAGTTGTAGGTATCAACTTTCGTCAGTGTTATGTGATGGGGCTCTTCGGGAGTCTATAGTAGGACTGGAATATTGTTGCAGCGTGGCCAGGCTGGCCTCAGGCAGATTCTGTGCAGCTGCAGAGGCTTTCCGCCGCAGCTGCAAGTCTGGACAGACGTAGGCATCAGTCAGGCAGCCTGGTCAGTCCTCGGGTTGTAACGTCACCGCTGCTTGTTATGATGGTACCGGTGTAAGATCAGCTACCCTGGGATAATCGTGCTTGTTCGATTGCAACGTGTTACCAACCCCTCGTCGCAGGAACTGTCCGTTCCGGGTCCCCTCGGTCTCGGCAACCGCAGAGTTGCCAGAACAAGCCACAGATTTATCTTGTAGCAGTCATATGTTGCTTAGAGGGCAACTCAGTAACTTGGTGGTGTCGGACTGATATTGCCTCAGGCACTCCGTACCTCGTCTACCAATACAATCGACAAGCTGTGCGACAAGCTGATCATTGGTTTTTTTTAGGCTTAGATAATCTAATTGTGCATACTGCATGTGGTCTGACGTAGCCAAGGCGTTCAGTACCGGGAGTTCCTTTACGAGAGAATACAGACATGGGGCAGACGTGTTCGTTGACTGTGACGAGGCTTTCATACATGATAATGCAGAAGAGGAGGGTGGGGGTCTTGCATGCTCAGATTCCGAGCTAATCAACAGCCAACGAAGGTGAACATGAAGCTGCTGCAGCTCTGGAAGCTTCAGACACCCTCTGCGTACATACGCAGGCAGTGACATGTGCTTAAGGTTTCTGGCTAACCATCAATCATCTCAGTGCACTCAAGAGGTTGTTTGCCTTTACAAAGTACCAGCCTCAGTGATGGTTACCCAAAAGCTGCTTATCCTGATCTGACGTCAGATACCGATATCTGCAGGATCATTATCGACATTGGCAAGCAGCTGGGCCGCAAGCTGCTGTCTGGGAACCTGAACCTCATCAATATATCGTTGCCAGTGAGTTTCATACCAGTCTTGTAGAACAACAGGGTGCTGGAAAAACCTCTTTGCTGCCGCGAGTTTTCTGTACAACACGTGGTAGTAGTTGCTGATGTGGCGGCTCTGTCAAAGCAGTGATCACTTGCTGCTGCATCAAAAGATGGCATGCATACTTCACATATGTGGCACTCAGCAGGTCTCCACAGTCGATGCGCTGCTCCATTCTGCCATGCACAATGTCTGTCGAGACAACACCAAGCGCTGACATGTACATGCAGGTGGTTAT
>LWCB01014518.1:0-21712 GCA_001630525.1 Coelastrella sp. M60 | reverse complement strand
AAACCTCAAGTGAGTGAAGGCTGTGGTGGCAATGTTGTGTAACTGTGCCATAACATGAAAGCCCAGCAGACCATCAAGGGTGTCTTGCACTTGGCAGAAATGTATTTGTCAGCTGTGTCACAGTCTTGTCAGAGTCAATGATGAACGTGCCCCCAGTGAAAATGATCAACCACTGGGTGGGGGCTGTGTTGGCTCTTGCAGATAGGTGCCGGTGATACTTACCGTATGAAGAGTGCAGTGCAGCCACAGAGCACATCGGCAGCGGTAGGTACCACTACATTATATCTGCACAGAGGAGTTTGTTGCTTGATTGCAATTCCAGGTGTTTACCACATCTGCTGTCGCACTTGGCTACTTGTTCTAGTCTAGTTGCCATGCACTCACTGCTCACCCCTCAATCCAACAAGCCCTATATGTACTTGCAACTGCTATATCTGCAGCCACCTCGTGCTCAAAGCCCAGGCTCCAGCAGCCCTATGTATCGCAGCATGAGCCTGCCAGGTATCACTCCATTTAACAGGCGTGTGGCGTTGGCCTATGATACAACAGCTAGTGGCAGGTTCCTGTTGAAGTGGGCAGCACAAACCATTCTAGAACCAGCAGACAACATCTTTGTAGTCAGAGCTGTGCCCAAGGTGAGTACCCAGTGCTTCTGTGTAGGCTTGTACTGTTGAGCGTGCATGTGTGGCTTGTATGCTTGCGCCTGGGTACGTGGTCGGACAAACTATCCGTATGTTGGGCTCATGGCTGTTTCAGGTGCTATGACAGTTTCTGACCAGTGCAGATGAGACAGTATAGTATGTACACGCATGCACACATGCGCATGACAAGTATCTGGCGCTGTACCAATGCATCTGCTGTGCAGATGCGGAGGCCAGGGACATCGTTCGCTGACAAGAACAGTGTACAGAGGCTTGCTGGAGACGCATTGCAAGGTCTGCCCCACATCACCACCTTCAACCTGCCACAGGTGAGTCAGCTGCTTGTCAAGTCTGCAGCAAAGTCAGATGCAGAGCACTGCTTCACAACATATGGACAAGTGACCTGCAGCTGGCCAGGATCATATTCAAGTTGCTCAGTACCAGCAACATCATTGATGGTACTCCCTAGACAAGATCATAAATCACCCCGGTATCTGCAATGTTTCCCGGTTCACAACTGTGTCCACATCCTGCTTGTGTCATCGCAGGGCAACGCTCGCAAGTCTGTGCTGAATTTTGTAGCCAAGGAGTCTGTCGATCTGCTGATCATTGGCATGTACAAAGCTACCACACGCAGGAAAGGACTGGGTCTGAAGGGCAATGCTACAGTTCTAGCCAAAAGGTATCCCAGCATCATCTGAAGAAGGCCGAAGCCAGCACACCCTTCTACCCATGTGACACACCTGACTGCACTTGATGTCCACTCTTGTTGTGAGGCACAGTGCTTGTTGGCAGGTTGACATTCTGCAACCAGGGTATCTAGCTGCAACTTCAGCTGTAGCCCTGTTTCCTTGCTGCCGTGCAACATGGTGTACAGAGCACGTAGAAGGTCATAGGCTCACGCTAACCGTCAAGCAGAATGCTGAATGTGTTATGCCGTATACGCTTGCCCTGCCAGGTGCGCCTGCCCTTGCTTGGTAGTGCCCATGACTGAAGCAGCACTGGTAGCCTCAGTGGATGATACAGACCTTGAACTCGCAGCAGCAGAGGAGGAAGAGCTAGCTAGCAGCAGCGAGAGTGATACAGATGATGAGGAGCCAGGCTCCCCAGTAGCAGGCAACAGCAATGCAGCAGCAGGCATATTGGGAGAGAAAGGAGACACAGACGAGGAGGTTGGAGCTGCTACTCCACCTGCAAAAGATGAGCTGGCAGGCTCACCTGAGACAGGTGGTGGACTGCACAGTCTAAGGACTGGTAGTGCAGCAGCAATCAAACAGATCAGGGCGCCTCTGGAAGCACTATTCAAGCGACGTGCCTCTGGTGCTGCTGCCCTGAGTGATGCGAGTGCTGCTGTAGGCTTGGATGCACGGCGCTTGGCATTGGTTGCCGCACTTCAGGGCAATAACAGCAGCTTGCAGCCAGGCCGCTACACTGTTGAGGTCGACAGTCACGGTAGGTGCGACAAAACACTGAAGCTTACCTGGCCCCTAGTACCACAGCACCTGCGTAGAAGCTTTTACCAAGGCGCTGTGATTCCTTAGCATACCTGGTGATAGCACATGTTGGTGATTGACGCCCTGTTTTTGCATGGCACAGGAGTTGTCAAAAGCATCAGGGCGCCCGGGGAGAAGCACCACCATCTGGCCTCGATACAACTGTCGGAGCCTCCCATGAGTTCAGTGGAGGTCTCCTGTGAGCCAAAACATGCCCCAACACAGGACACCTGTGCAGCAGCTGCAGTGCCAACAGCTGCAGAAGATCAACACATTAATGCGCCTAGCTTGATACAGGTAGCATCTGCAGATGACAAAGTGGTTAAGTCGAATGATGCAGACTTAGTTACAGCTGGAGGCAATGGAAAGATCTGCATGCAGCACTTGAGGCAACAGCTGGTAGCAAGGGAAGCAGAAGTCCAGACTCTCAAGCAGCAACTGCACCAGCTGGCTACAGCAGAAGCAGTCGATAAGCAGTGAGCTCGGGAATTTGCGTAGTCCTGTCTGCTGCGAAGCATTGCCTGTGATCACACTGGCATTTATGGCAGAGCAGCTGCAGTAGGGCTTGAGCAAAGCCCACTGATACGTTGTGTGCGCGAGGCTTACTTGACCTTGACGATGTTTTGCAGCAAAAGCAAACAACCTGCAAACCAAACTGGCAGAACTATGTTGCCATGTATGATGCATACATGGGGACCGCGTAAGAACTCATGGTAACGGTAAGGGTGATGTGCAGCACGTAGGCAAGCAACGAGTCGCATGCAAGGCCATACAACTTGCGTTGACATGCTTATCTTGTGCTCGGCTATACTGAAGTAAAGCACATGTTGTACGCCCTTGGAAGGCGAATAGCTTCTAACACGCCCCCATCATCATTGCCACTTGCTGGACTCACATTGCCGCACCTAATACTTTGAAACTATTCGGTTGTGGCAAACGGGATCATAACGTGCTGCTACTGCACAACCATTTCTGGCCGCAGCACATTAGTGGTCTTGAGAGTGCTTTACAGGAGGCAGCATGGCACACAGCCTGGGTGCCCCACGCTCTGGCGTGCTGTCATCCAGCACAACGCGCCAGAGCACAGTTAGATTGGCACCCAAGCGCGCACTGGGGCGCGCAAGACATGCGTTGAAGTGCCAAGCATCACTCGGTGCCACATCCTTCATGGGAACTAGTGTTGTTCGTCATGCAGCACCACAGATGGTATCAAGAAGATCAGTTTCAAGGTCCAAAACTGGCCGTTTGGTAGTGAGGGCGATGTTCGAGAGGTTTACAGAAAAGGCCATCAAAGGTGAACTTCACCTGCATGCAGCACATCGGCATCAGCTCAGCACAAAACGTCCATCATGTGATGCTTCTGCAAGGTATACTAATATTCTGGCGACGGCAGAGTCTGCAGCTCGAAGGGGTTTGCAGTTGGCTACTGCCAGGCACACTATGCAAGCAGTATTCCTAACACCCAGTTACTACTTTCTGTACATGCAGTGGTCATGCTGGCTCAGGAGGAGGCTCGCAGGCTTGGTAGGTCATCTCATCAGCAGGTTGGAGCGTACAAGAAGGACTTTTTGTTCCAGGCAGCAGCTGACCGCCACTTTTTTTTGCAGGCCATAACTTCGTGGGAACGGAGCAAATTCTTTTGGGACTTATCGGTGAATCCACCGGTATTGCAGCGAAGGTGCTGAAGAGCATGGGTGTCAATCTGAAGGACGCACGCGTTGAAGTCGAGAAGATCATCGGCAGGGGCTCGGGCTTCGTCGCTGTCGAGATTCCTTTCACACCTCGCGCAAAGCGTGTGTTGGAGTTGTCTCTTGAGGAGGCACGTCAGCTGGGTAAGCGCAGTGTTATCGTGCTCTTTCTGCAACCGCGTTTACTGTAGTGACCAGCCAGCTTACCCTGAGATGTTGTTGCAGGCCACAACTACATTGGCACCGAGCACATCTTATTGGGTCTGTTGCGAGAAGGAGAGGGTGTTGCTGCTCGTGTCCTGGAGACCCTGGGAGCTGATCCTTCAAAAATCCGCACACAGGTAGGTGCTGCTGCCAGTGCTTGGGTGTTCATGCAGCCTGCATAGGTGCTCTTTACATTGGTTACTTACCCTGCCTTCATGTGTATCCTGGTTCTAGTTGACCCATTATTGCAGGTTCAATTGCAAGCTTGACGCTTTCAGGTTGTTTGGAAGCCAGTCAATTATTGCCCACTTCTCACATTGGGTTATCCTGCTTGTCCCAGGTGATCCGTATGGTTGGCGAGTCTCAGGAGGCTGTTGGTGCTGGTGTTGGTGGCAGCTCTAGCGGCAGCAATAAGATGCCAACTTTGGAGGAGTATGGAACCAACCTAACACGCCAGGCAGAGGAGGTGTGTAGCAGACATGATGCATATTCAGGATTTTAGCTTGATCAGCTGAGCAGTGTCTGGCCACAGTAACAGGTCCTTGGTCACAGCTGGTATATCCTGCAAAGTGGTCATACATATTGACAGGATCGCTTGCAGGCAAGCTGTGTAGATTTTCCCCTACAGACCATTATTTGCAAGACAGTATTGTAGTCTAACGAAGAATGTTCACCCCTGATCAATAACAATTTTGCATGCAGGGCAAGTTGGACCCTGTGGTTGGCCGCAAGAAGGAGATTGAGCGAGTCATTCAGATTCTTGGTCGTCGTACCAAGAACAACCCTTGTTTGATTGGTGAACCCGGTGTGGGTAAGACTGCAGTGGCTGAGGGTCTGGCACAGAAGATTGCCTCTGGAGATGTGCCAGAGACAATTGAGGGCAAGCAGGTATGTACAGTGGCTTGCATTGATGGAGTTCGGGTTCGCCTTTGTCTCTGTAGCCTTCTTGCAGTGTCGTCTCTGTGTGTGCTTGTGGAAGGTGTGCTTCCTGCAAAGCAGCTGTCAGCACCAGCTACATTTGTTGTCCTGATCAGCTGTCTGTGCTGAATGCTGCCGCAGGTTGTCACTCTGGACATGGGTCTCCTGGTTGCTGGCACCAAGTATCGTGGTGAATTTGAGGAGCGCCTCAAGAAGCTCATGGACGAGATAAAGCAGAATGATGAGATTATCTTGGTGCGGCAGCTAGTCACAAGCAGCAGATGCAGCAGTAGTTACAGCTCCATCAGTAGTGTCGTTGTGGCGATTTTTAGGCGATTGGCACGGTTGGGCCTTGCTGTCTGGAGCCAAAGTCTGAACTGCAGGCTGAAGCTTTTTCGTCTATTGCCTGCAGATGATTGATGAGGTCCACACTCTGATCGGTGCTGGTGCTGCTGAGGGAGCCATTGATGCTGCTAACATCTTGAAGCCTGCTTTGGCTCGTGGAGAGCTGCAGTGCATCGGTGCAACAACATTGGATGAGTACAGGAAGCACATTGAGAAGGACCCTGCTTTGGAGCGGTGAGCATTCGAGTCGAAACTTCCATGCTACCATGCAGGCACCTATGTTTTTCTTCATAGAGGGGACTAAGCAAGCAGAGGGGTTGTGCTCCTCCCACAGAGGCGCCTGTCTGGTTGTATCGCCAGCAGGGGCTCAAGCAAAGCCCGCTTGACACAGCTTTACGACACAACTTCAGGTCAGCTCAACACAGATATGTGTGTTGTTGCATTTTGCAGTCGTTTCCAGCCTGTGACAGTTCCTGAGCCCACTATTGAGGAGACATATGAGATCCTTCAAGGTCTGCGTGAGCGGTATGAGACCCACCACAAGCTGCGGTACACAGATGAGGCTCTGATGGCAGCAGCCAAGTACAGCAGCCAGTACATTAGTGACCGCTTCCTGCCTGATAAGGCCATTGATCTGATTGATGAGGCTGGTAGCAGGGTGCGACTCAGGCATATTCAGCTGCCAGAGGAGGCACGTGAGCTGGATAAGGAGCTCAAGCAGGTCCGTGCGTCCATGACATCGGTGTTGGACAGCAGCAGTAGCTTGCACTGACATGCGGTATGGGCAGCTGTCAGAGGTCATACAAGCGCACTTGCCTTGCAACATCCTGCAGACCAGGCAATGTCTATCAGGGTCTCCACGCATCATGCCAGATGTTATCTTGATAACAGTCCCTCAGGTTTACTTCCTGTGATCTTGTTTTGATGGCCAGCAGACTGCTTGTCTGGCTGGTGCACTGACTGTTTAGCTGCTTTACTTGTGTTCCTACAGCCGTGAGTCGCCGGAAGGTGTATACATTGCTCAGTGCCTTGTTGCTTCCTGCAGGTGACCAAGGACAAGGATGCTGCCGTTCGTGGCCAGGACTTTGAGAAGGCTGGTCAGCTGCGTGACCGTGAGATGGAGCTGAAGGCCAAGATCAGTGCCATCATTGCAGGGGCCAAGGAGCAGGGCAAGGCAGAGGCGGAGAGTGTTGAGGGTGGTGGTCCTCAGGTGAGAAGTGATGCTGGCAGCATTGGCTTGTGGCCGCATACATGAACAGGCGCCAGTGGGACCAAATAAATGCATTGTTGCTACTCCCTGCATGTGGGTCATTTGTTGGAGGTCGAGTGCACTGACAAGTCCTAGATGCAAGCAGGAAAAACCTTGTCAATCAAGTGTCTCCTTCATGTTGTTGCTTGCAGGTATCTGAACAGGATATCGCCAACATTGTTGCTCAGTGGACGGGTATCCCTATTGAGAAAGTGTCAGCAGATGAGACAGAGCGCCTTATCAAGATGGAGGAGGTCTTGCACGGTCGTGTCATCGGGCAGGAGGAGGCTGTCTCAGCTATCAGCAGAGCTATCAGGCGTGCTCGTGTGGGCCTGAAGAACCCCAACAGGCCCATTGCCAGCTTCATCTTCGCAGGACCCACAGGTACTGTGCCAAACACTGTCTATATTTGGTTGCTAATGATTGATTTTGGAACTGTTCAAAGGGGTACCAACAGAATATCCCCAGAGCAGGGTCCTCGCCCTTGTGCGGTGATAGAGCTGTCCCCAATGCCCTCCACTGTTTGCATTCTGTAGGTGTGGGTAAGTCAGAGCTTGCCAAGACCCTTGCCAACTACTATTTTGGCAGCGAAGACGCCATGGTGCGCTTGGATATGTCCGAGTTCATGGAGAGGCACACAGTCAGCAAGCTGATTGGTTCACCTCCGGGCTATGTCGGCTACCAGGAGGGAGGTCAGCTAACAGAGGCAGTCAGGCGGAGACCATACACAGTGGTGCTGTTCGATGAGATCGAGAAGGCACATCCAGATGTATTCAACATGATGTTGCAGGTATATTAGTCGCAGAGGTGGATGTACAGGAGACCCAGCTAACACAGCAGTCGATGTGGGCTACTGTTCCAGACAGTTGTATGTCTTCACCCTGTTATGTAGTGTTGGTTGTGGCCTATCTAACCAATTCATCAGTATCAGGAGTGAACTTTCAAGCGCCTCTGTGTACATCTTCAAAGCAAGCAGCTGATCGTCAGACCTTTGCGCTTTGCAGATTCTGGAAGATGGTCGCTTGACAGACAGCAAAGGCAGGACCGTTGACTTCAAGAACACGCTGATCATCATGACTAGTAACGTTGGTGCAAGCGTCATCGAGAAGGGTGGCCGCAGCTTTGGTTTCTTCTTGCGACCGGATGATGAGGAGACTGAGCAGGTGAGCAGAACTACTGCTGAAGTAATGCACCAGCAGCCTGAATGCACTGCTTCTGTGTGATGCACATGTGGACTGCCTGGTGCTGCATTCTGGGCAGGCTGCAATGTTGGTTGCACTTATGATGAGCAATGGGATCTGCAATGCCCAAGTCTGACAATGACAGTGTTGAGATGGTATGCACATGTCAATGCTGTAGGACATGAGCTACAGCCGCATCAAGTCTCTGGTGAATGAGGAGCTGAAGAGCTACTTCCGCCCAGAGTTCCTGAATCGTCTGGACGAGATCATTGTGTTCAGGCAGCTCACAAAGAAGGAGGTGAAGCAGATTGCAGATATCATGTTGAGGGATGTCTTCAAGCGCGGAGAGGAGAAGGGCATCAAGATCGAGGTTACAGAGAAGTTCAAGGACAGGTGGGTGGGACACATGCAGCATGGAGGCACACCCTGTTCGTGTGCGCTGCAGTGGATTGCTGGGATGCAGTCATCAGTGGTAACTGTAGTACCCTGTAATGCTGGCCAGCATGGCTTGGTTTGCTCTCTGGGTATCATGCTGTTGTCCAGGTGCAGTGTATGTGCAGGCAAGTGCTCAATGTGCTGTGGTTTGCCTGCAGGCTGGTTGATGAGGGCTTCAACCCAGCCTATGGTGCTCGTCCCCTGCGCCGTGCCATCATGCGGCTCATTGAGGATTGCCTGGCTGAGCGCATCCTTGTTGGTGACATCAAGGAGGGTGATGTTGTCATCATGGACGTGGATCCAGATGGTGCTATTGCTGTGCTGGCAGGTGACAAGAAGATGCGGCAAGTTATGGATGCAACACCAGCTGGCATCTCATAAAGCAGGAGACACAAGGGCCTGTCATTCTGTAGTTGCTAGTTGTTGGGTTCCTGTATGGTATGGGTAGTTGATCTCACTTCTCTTGGATAGGCAGTGCGGGGCAGAGCAGAGGGGTGGGTAGGATGCTGAGGGCAGTCTGAAGCCCTCAGCAATGTATGTTGCAATTGGTTGACTGTCCCTTACTCAGCTTCATATCCTGCGCTCCAGCAGCTGTGCAGCAGAAAGCTGCAGGAAGCAGTATTCGGAGTTTCATGATGTGCGTTGCCTTCTGTGGCACGCTCCTTTGCTTTGAATGGCATCACTGGACCAAAGGGGGCCACTGTATGTGCTCATGTTTCATCGACACTCATAGCGTCAGGTTGCTGCACTCTCGACCCTTTGTGACCTTTTCACTCTACTAGCGACTGTTGTGCCAAAGCATGGAGTTGTCCTAGACTGCACATGTTGAAGGTATTGGTTGCAGAGTTGCCTGATGCCAATCTGGTCTGATGTCTTAAAACAAGCTGGACATATGTGCAGTAGTTGGCTCTTTGTGCATGTGTTGCACAGCATGTATGTGAGTAGTCTAGAGACTGATGTACAGATAGAGCATTCGCCCGAGCGGTCAGCTCGTGAGCTGGTACTCTGGTGCTTGACGGTTGACATGAGATGGTCTTGTATGCAGTACAGGCTGTTGGAGCAGTCTGTTGTACCTTAGTGATGCGGTGTGCTTGTAAGCATTGCTCATAATGCCTCCTAGGGGATCTGTGCAGCAGATCTGCTAGTCTAGACTAGATGTAGCCAATGGCATACAAGCTAGCAACGCGTTCAGTGACACAGTGACGGTGTTTCATGTAAGATGTCTAGCCATTTTGGCATTCAAGAGACTGTTTGAACAGCGCATGGCTGAATTCTGTACATCATGATTAACACAAGCAATGATTACCAAGTGCCTGCCTGCCGGTGTCGCAACCATTGAAGTGGATTGTGAGCATGCTCTCACAAATGACTGACTTGCTAGCATTGCTGACAGTGACCTTTGAATACTAGCGTCTACTGCACCATGCACATACAGTGCTTCATCCGTTTCTGATGAGAACCGGGTGCCAGTCGCCTCTAGAGTGTCCCAGCGTATCGATACATACCGTGTTTCTTTTGTTTATGCTGAGAGCTGCCCCACCTTGAACATGCCATGCTGACCGACATATTCTTTGGATAGACCAGACATATATGTATATACAACCTTGTGCCATAAGCCGCTGCAACTCATCAAGTAATGACTTGTGGCTTTGTTGACTATGACACAAGCAAATAATCCATATAACTTGTGCAGTAGATACACAAAGTGACCAGAGTGGTGGCACATGCAACCTGACAATGCAGTTGCATGCATATGTGTTCAGCGATTTTCAACATACTGCTGAAGCTATCTGACTCGGGCTATACCCTGAAACATCTTGACTCCACTGACCTGCAGGGCTGCAGCTGCCTGCCGCTTCTGTCTTCACCCAGCAGACTCCCATTCCAGGCACCTGAACCTCCTGTTCCTGCTGCAGCCTGCACAGTAGTGCCTCTGCTGTCGCCGGCACAGTAGCATCAATCAGAGCTTACCCAGCATATGTGTCCTGCAAGTACTTCACTATAGCTGCACTTTCAAAGAGGTAGACCCCTGTGTTGGGGTCTTCTAGGTAAGGGACCTGGAAGTGGCCACGTTTGTCCAACAACTCCTGCCTCTTGGGGCTGCCGCGAGAACAAGTTACCTGAGAGAATACGACAGGGTGGGTGACACACATCATGATCATGGTACAAGGTTACTCTCAATAAAGTTATGACATAAGTTATATCCTCTGGACGCTGTCTCACCAGCAATGTCTCTGCTCTGTGTCTAGGCATGGTCAGTAAGCGTTATGCATGTATGCCATGTAAGACAGCAGGTTGGTGGGCACAGCGGTCAGATTCTACATGATGGTGGATGCGTGTACCACTCATACCCACACCAGAACTGATGACTGCCAGGCTTGCAGTGAGTTTATCTGCAATTGCTGATGTACTACTGCCATCTCCTGCAAGCGCAAAGCCCTCAACAAGATGTTCACCTGTTTGTATGGCAGCTCAAGCTCTGACAGTTTCTCCTTCACAAGCACTACAAATGGGCTTAGCTCATAGCCCCACATCACAAGAGGCTCAGAAGGCTGCTTGGAGGGTGACGCGCGGCTGCCAGCACCAGCCCTGGAACAAACATGAACACAGCAACATAGTCAGGGCAACTCCTGTGGTAAAGCTGCTGGAGTCACTTACAGAGCCTATCCTAGTATCATGCCCTTGTCTTTTGACATTCTGCTTACTTCATGTCGCATGATTTACACTGAGGCAGCTAGAGGAGCTGATGCAGATGCTTCTGCGGTAACAGCGGTCTCCACACACACAAAGACCCATCAGACACAGTTGTTGAGTCCTCGTACATGAAGCAACATTGTGCTTGCAGCAGTAGCTGCCTTTCACCTGGGTGCCAGAGCCAATCCACACGTGAGCGTTGTTGCAAAGCCTAGTCTGAGAGCCAGGGGCACTTGACCATCGCCATACTCTTCAAACAGGTAGCGGATGATGTCATCAGATTCATACATCTGCTTACCTGCAGGACAGGAGATGATTGATGAGTCCCACGAGGTGACGAATGTCGGTGCTTGACAGGAAGCAAAGCACTGTCATGCATCAGCTGTCCCTGTCCTTCAGCAGTGGATACCTTGGTGTTTGGCATGCAGGCAGTGCAGAGCCGTAGAACAGCTGTAAGATCTTCTCCTGACAAGGCTCATATCCCCGTGATGCGTATGAAGAAGAAAACTGTTAGGAGAGGATAAGCCATTTTCATCTGCACGGATTGACAGCATGAAGGCTGGCTGCTGTTGTTACCTGTGTTGTTGTCCACCAGCAAGGGAAATTGTGCCTTGCCTCCCAGCTCCACTGCCTTGGGTCTCCACACCTGACCACCCTTAGGGCAAGGGTACACGGTCACATCAAGATCAAGGATGCTGATGGCTTCACGGACCTGCAAACACAGAGAACCAGAAACAATATCCACAGACAGGGTCATACTTGGCCCATGCACGCACTAAGTGCAACATCTTGAAGCAGTATTGTCTGGAAATCATGCAGGCACAGCCAGGCAACAATGTTGCAAGGGAAGGTTGAAACAGGCGATCTCATTGCAAGCTGCTGTGCTGGTTCTGTACAGTGAGCTTGCAACCCATACCTTCCTGCAGAAGGGGCAGCCCTGAAACTCATACAGCTCAATGGATTTTGCAGGACGCTTAAAATTGCCAACCTGTGAGCAAACAGGAGCAGGCGGTCACTGGATTGCACCAACAAGCTGATGCTGGTAGGGTGCTTGAGAAACATATGTACATCTCCTTGCTGGGTTTTGTCGATCAATAAATTGCGCGAAGAATACTTAAGGACAACTGACTGGCTTTGCCCAACAAGCGTATTCAAGAATGACAGTCCAAGTTGGTGAGCAGTGGATCTTCAGGCGACCAGACTGAGCAGCTTCATGCTTGGCTGGGCGCAAATGCACACAACCAATTCACCCACCGCACAACCTGTTCCTCACAGCAGCAAGATGGTTCAGATCGGCAGACACATATGCAAAAGAGCAGCTACGTCAACAACCTTCTTCACAGATGCTTAGGACAACATTGCTGTCAGCTCTGCTGACCCGCACCTTGGATGTTTCTGAAACCCTTCTGCCGCTGATTGTTGCCACACCATACTTCCCATCATCAGGCACGAGCTCTGACTTGTATCCAGCAGCAAAGCCACCAGTGCCAAGCCTGGCAAGAGCTCCAAAGGAGGCTGCTGCGACCTGCAAAGCAAACAACAACAAGTACAAGTCTTGCATGTCAGACCTCATGTGTCGGGCCTGATACTACACTGGCTGACGTTGTGGCGGCAGGTCCAGACAAGCCTGCAATGACTGCCCTCTGTGTCAGCTGTCAATCTCAACGTGGGCACCAGTAGCTGGGACAGAAGTCGAGTGCACCAAGCACCAAATTCAAAGCATGGCTTGCAAGCTGTTTGTTGAAGCCTACCTTTGCCAATTGTCCATCAGCCACAGTAAACCTCTTGGGCTCTGGTCCTGCATTACGCAGCTCAGTTGATATTGAAGACTGAAGCAGTAACGGTTGGGCAGCAGTAGCAGCAGAAGAAACGCGTCATAAGGGTGTATTGGGTGTGCTATGAATCCTTTCAAGACTCTTTGAGAACGGCAAAGGCAGTGAGAGAATAGGAGCTGCCACATATCCAATATGGTGAGGGTCCTGCCTGATTCTTGATTGTTGGAGTCATACAGAGCTGATGAACAACACACGTCGTACAATTGCCGACAATACGTGGGACAATCTCTTGAGTGGGTTCATGTGCTCAGGACCACAGGTGTTGCCTCAACTCCTCTGGGACCCTGGGGTTAGGTATGCCTGTTGCTGCCCTCTACTCACGGTTTTATCTTCTGATACTGACATAGTCCGGAAAGTTCCAGCAGGTAAAGATGATCTGAATGGATTTTGTCCTGCAGCACCCCGGTGCCTGGTGCAGGTTGCTCTGGCAAGATTCTGAGACAACATGTTCCCAGCGAACGCCTCTGATCCGACAACGGTGCTTTGTAATAATAAACACCATCCAACACATGTAAGGACTACTCAAGCATTGCGCTGCAAATTTGCCATTTGGAAGTACAACCGCAGTGACTGACAGTCGCTATTGACCTGTCCAATGTCTTGCACAACACAAGTAGAAAGATGTTTTTATCAAACACATTGATGCTTAATGGCAGATGAAAGCCTGTCGTGACTGAGATACTTACTGTCTCTCGCGCAATCAACCGCCAACAGCCGCTGCACCCTGCGATCTGGCTCAATTCGCTCACATACGTAACCTTGGATGCTACTATAGACGTTAATGGCACGTTTGCTGCTTTGTTGTCACCCTGTCGAAAGCCACTTGCTGCACTCACCGCATACACTGTGCAGAGTGTACTGGCTGTAGCCAGCCTGTCCATTCCTTGACTGATGTAGTGGCAACGGTCAGACCGACATGTGCAAATGACTCATATGGTGCAAAGTCTGGCTCGCAAGGTGCCTGTAGTGATTGGTGCTTTAGTCATATTGCTGGTAGTGAACATAACTCTGCAGTATGCAGCTGGGCCAGCATTAAACAACGCCTTGCCAGTGCAAGATTCTCGAGGAGGAGTGAGAATAGATGGCGACGCTGTACCGGCGCATCATGCACCAGAACGAGATACTGCACATGATGTAGCGCCTGGAGGAGCAGACGCAGAGCTGTTGTGTGTGGACAAGGATGTTGGATGCAAGCAGCAGTGAGTATGAATTGGTGATAGGGGCTTACTGATAGAAAGACTGGTAGTGCAAAGCTTTGCAAGCTGACGCGTCACATAGTTGCAGCAACAGCAAGCTTGCGTGAGTCCCCTTCTATGAATGTAAGTTTACTCAACAGCAGAGTATCTGTTGAAGTGGTCTTCTGTGCTTCATGTACCTCGATTTGACAGGGGTTGCAGCAAAGTATCCGTCAAATACCAGGCATGCAAATCCACTTGTGATGCCTGTGATCAGCTGCGTGCGTCAATACAGAGTGACACAGGTCTTCAAGTCAGGGTTGTGCAGCAGCTCAGCAGCTGTGTTGATTTGCATCCCAAGTGCGAGGCCTGGATCAAGCAAGACAAGTGCTCTCGAGAGCCAAAGTCTATGCTGGAGCTGTGTCAGGTTTGTGAAGTTGCACTTAACACAAGCAAATGTTGTTAGCTGGAATGTCATGCAGTGGTGCCAAACTAAATGTGTGTCATCTTGAGAAGTGTTGTACATGGCCCAATTCATGTGTTTGAAAAGCTGGGACGAGATGCCTTGACCTCACCCAAACATATCCAGTCTCAGACTGCGCCTTGTGGCCGAGTGATACGTGCTGCAACACACAGGCCTCATGTGGCTTCTGCTTACCCCCGAGAGTGAGCTCATTGACAGCAGATGCCACCAGAATCAGCAAACAAGGCAGCAGCAGCAGCCAGGGCAGCAGTATGACAGCAGATAATGCATTTCTGCTGGATCAATGTCAAGACGACATCAACGTGTGCCCGTACCTTGCCTTTACGGGCATGTGCAACAGTGGCAGCTTATGGATCACCACGCAATGTGCTCGCAGTTGCAGTATCTGCCAGCCCAGTGAACAGTCGCAGTTACATGCAGGTGAGCTGTGACAAGTTGGCAAGACTGCTGGGGACAGCAACACCATTGGTTTCTTTCTTTATGCAGCATTGATACCATATCTGCTGTACTGGGTATCTGGTGAATGCTGTCTTCAATACGAACGTGCTGTACTGTAATCTGGTTGCAGCTTGAATGAGACATTAGTACCAGCATTTGCAGCGCTATCAGCAGCGACCCATACACATGAGGTAGCTTCTGATTACCACATCAGGATCAAGCATTGAATATCCTCATGCAGGCGGAGGCACAGTCACTGGCCAGCACGTCGAACTCAACCAGCAGCTTGTAGGCACTGCTTTTGATGATACTACTGATAGCAGCAGTCTAGGCAGTGATAGGAAGATACCGGATCAAGCCCCCCAAGGTGCCGCAATGCACCTGGCTTCAATTACCATCACCTCCAAGGAGAGCTCCTTCAGGCTGTATGGCAGTCACAGTCAGACAGCAAGCACATTAAGTTCACAGGCACTGCAGGAATGGCCAGTAGCTGGATGCCATGATTACGTGGTGAGATTCTGTTTACTTCCTGCTGATGGGCAAAAATACAGAGGGTTAAAGGACTGCGCAGCGTTCTCAGAGTGCTTGATGCTGTGTAGGCAGTGCTCAGCACCCAAGGCCAGCACAACGTTCAGTCAACAAGAGCTTCATTCGTGTGTGGTGGAGTTGTGTCTGCAGCATCCCAGCTGGACTACAGCCAGCAGACCCATATCGGACATCTGTACTGTTCAAGGCCCTGACCCTGCTGCTGTGTTTCCCTTGTTGCAGGACCGCTGTCCAATCTGGGCACAGGATGGTGAGTGCAGCAAGAACACGGACTACATGATGATCTCTTGCAAGGCATCCTGCAACAACTGCAAGCTGTACAGCATCAAGAAGCCGTACTGTGTTGTGCAGTTGAACAGTGGATACAGCATGCCTGCAGTAGGCTTTGGGACGGCAGGGCTTGGCATTGGGACAGCAGCGGCAGTGCAGTTTGCAGCATTGACCGGTTATAGGCTCTTTGATTCAGCAGAGGTGAGCATTGACTCCACATCAACATACTTCATGGAGACATGGCGATGATGATGAGTTGAATGACTGAAGCAATTGCAGCAAGGTTTCGCAGCCTTGAAGCCGTGATACGTGACAGCAGGTCCCTCAACCATTGAGATAGCTGCGGCGTTGTATGTTGCAATGTTATGCAGTCACCTGACTGGTATGACGAGGCTCAGGTCGGTGCTGGTCTAGCAGAGTCCAAGGTGCCCAGAGAGCAGCTGTTCCTGATCAGCAAGATACATCCCAGAGATCTGGGCAGGAACAGCACCCTTGCAGCCCTGCAGCGCAGCCTGTCCCACCTGAAGACGACCTACCTGGACCTGCTGCTGCTGCACTATCCGTCATGCACCCCGGGAACACACTGTGTGCCTCGAGGCGAAGAAGTGGGGGGGGGGGGGGTGGGGGGGGGTGAGGGGGGGGGGGGGGGGGGAGGGGGGGGGGGAGGGGGGGGGGGGGGGGGGGGGGGGGGGGGGGGGGGGGGGGGGGGGATACAGTTGTGATTGCATGCTGTGCATGGTTGCTGTACCACAACAGCGTGGGGATTGTCCAGGGCAGGCAGCGGCCTGTGTGGTTTGGGGCCATCATGTTTATAGAACATATTTACTTGTTGTATGATGAGCAAGTAGTCGCAAGCACGTGGTTATCATCATGAAGTCCAGCTGCACATTATCAAGAGCTGGAGTGTCACGTATACCTCTGCATCGATATGCTGCTGCAACATATTGCATGTCTTCAGGTGTCAGCAACTTCAACCTCGTGGAGATGCGGGAGCTCTTGCAGCTGGCCAAGATCAAGCCTGCGGTGCTTGAAACTCGCAGTGATCCATTTGCTATCAATCACCACTTGATCAACTTCTGTGTTGAGCACAATATCACTTTCATTGGATACAGCACACTGGGAACCCAGTGGATCAACTCACCAGCAGCAATCAACCCTGTTTTCCACAATGAAGTGCTCAAGGTGCGATGTGCAAATGCTGCAATCATCACTACCGTGAACAGGCTAGGCAGCAGGTTATGTCACATGTTCGAGCAGTCATTGAACTTCATCGACTTTGCTGATCTTTGGGCATCCATCACAGCAGCTCCTCAGTCTTCCCTGGCCGTATGCTTGATCAAGCAGCAGCAACATACCCAAGTTGCTCTTGCACACTGTGCACCTTGCTTGAGGAATTCATGTGCTGTACATTTGAGTAAGGAGTCTCTCAGCTGTTTTGCGTATCTTCTGCCGCAGGACATCACCCAGGCTCATCCTGGCAAGACTGTTGCGCAGGTGGTGTTGCGGTGGGCACTGCAGCGAGGCCAAGTCGTCATCCCCCGCAGTGCCTCAACAACACACATACCTCAGAACCTACAGCTGTTTGACTTCGAGCTGTCGGATGCTGAGATGCATGCAATCAACGGGCTAGACGGGACGTGGAAGACTGGCGGCTTGCCACTGCCAGTGGCATGATAGCTCCTTCAGGTCGCTGCTCAGCAGCTGAAGTCTACGTACCCGCTCATGTGCCTTTATAATGCTTACACTGGGCTTCCAAAGGAGCATGAACTGCACCCTCATTTGGACTGTTAGCAGTTTTGAGGAGGCGGATAAGTGTTAGAGTTGTATTGTATTGTTGTTATATCAATCTTTTCATTGGTAATGTTCACCAGCAGGGCCCATCACACATGCATCTGTTTGCAAAATACGCATGCCTTATGTTGAACATAGTTCTGCTCTTGGCTTGTCAAACTTCCTGCAACTTTGGAACTGCATCTGTTCCAGGAGACTTGATTAAATCAACAGGTTTGGACGTGTTGAGAAGGTTCCATACATACATACAGGAGGCTGTATAGGAGCAGCAATTGCTTTTTCATCCATCAGCATTGCTTCCACTTTGCTGCATGAGCCAAAGTTTCTTTCATACAGGAAGCTGTTTCTCACTGAGCAGATCTAAACAAGTTCATGATACCCGCTGAATCTATGCCCAATGAGCCTGGTATTGGCTCTCTCCAACGGGCAAGTTACTTCATGTAACTTTCAAATTGATAGTCTTGAACTTAGACTCAGGGCAATATACAACTGAGTGCAGCAACTGCTTGCTAAGCCAACTTCCGCGGAGCCATCATTGAATTTATTTTGTTGCCCATACTTCCTTGCCAAGGTTGGCAACACCAAGATATCACATGAGGTTATCTTTGACCAGTCCTTTACCAATGGCAAATGAATGAAGCTCCGCTCTGTGTGACCGTCACATTGCTGTGTTACTAAGGCTTCAAATATCGCGTGGTGATTTGCAGCGGCATACCCAGCCAGACGTGATTAGAATAACCGTTATGATGGCTATGGGCCTATTTGCAATACACTTGATATGTTGCTTGGCCAATCTTGTATTACACTTGCTGCAAGTGAGGTTAGCACTCACTTTCCAGATGTAGTGTCACAGCCAGAAGACGAAAGTAGGTAACTTCTCTGCATAATGTGAACCGTTACAATCTACATGATGCACGAGCTCATGCATGAGCATATGCCATTGGGGCCTAGACTGCGTTTGCTTCTAGTCAGAAACAGAAAGCATCCAGCTACCTGGGGGGTGAATGCTTGATGGTTTCCAACAATCACAAGGTCAGAACCTTTGATCCCCTTGCATCAAACATCAGAACTCCTCATCCTCCTCTTCCTCAATCGCTTTCGCAATCTCTTCTACCGACATCTCCTTGCGTCCATTGACAGCTGCCAAAGCTCGTTTGTGTGCATCTGGCTCAAAGCGCATCGCCTTGACAGCTTCATTGTGCAGGTTCAAGCAAAAGGCAATGCGAGCATGGAAGGCATTCTGCAGCAGCACAGCAAACAACATATGCTGGCATCTGAGGGAGGTGATGGTGGCACGTGGTTCGCATCATACTTCACAATACCAGCCCAACCACATTCTTGCTGCAATGAAGCCCATCTTATGTTGCAAAGCCAAGACAATCCACTGTTAGCTTTACGACCGACTCCGTGCAAGCAGGTACCTGTGGTGGTGTTGCCTGCAGCTTTTGCATAACTCGTCTGAACAGCTTGTTCATCAGAGAACAGACTCATTACCTACCTGAGGCTCGTTGGTGCTGTACAGATCCGTTACTTCTCTGGTAGCAAGGAAACCACCTTCATGATCCACAACAGCATCAATTCCTCCATCCCTGATCGCCTTAGCACAGATGTACTCAGCATCGTTCGCAGATGGCAAGCAAAGTTTCTCAGCCACATCCTGTAACACAACGAATGACACATCACCACAAATGAGGACAAGTGGCAGCTGCAAGAACTGACTCATTCTCTCCCTACTCATGCAAATTTAATGACCAACCAACCCTACTTAGATGCCAGCCTGAACAGCAAGGAGAGCTTCAATACAGCATGGGATGAGAGCATGCATCTTAGTATGCTGTTGTGCTTGTAAGCTGCCTGTACATCTCCACTGTGCAGCCATCACACCTTGAGGCTGATCCTGCTGTATGCCAGGTTGATGCGCCTGAGGCCTGTCCTGATAACATTGTACTGCAGGCGAGTGATGAGATTGATGGTGCGGTCAGATTTGAAGGCTGCAGCAAACTTCTCTGTCACTGATCTGCATGCACACACATGAAAAACAGACAGGTATCAGCAGAATATCGTGATTTGCCTGACATGCTGGGCAAGTAGGGTGCAGACATGCTGCTTTGTGTCAAACAAGTAAAGTCAACTGTGCAAACACTTGGACGCAGCTGTAATGACGAATCCAAGCAGCGTGCCATTGGGCGGCCACAACACTGTCCCCAGGCACAGATGCCTGGTGCAGGCTATCACAGGCAACAGCCAGTAGACCAACCTGAATGTTGCCAGGTCGCCACTTCGTACTGCACATGTGAGTTCAAAGTAGGGCGTCAGTGGCTGCCGCATGCCAGGAGCACTGAACTCTGCACGCTCTGGTATCTCTCCTAGCAGTAGACGGACCTGTGCACAACAAAGAAGGTGAGCCACCAGTCAACCAGACTAGAAAACCCCCACCAGTCAATCAGACTAGTAAACCATGCTGCGTCAGGTTTAGAACATGGATAAGGAAGCGTGAAAGCTCATGGTGATCTAGAGTGCCGATCATGAACATGGGCTGTGTAGAAGAGCATGCCAGTGCAAGACGACAAGGGACAGCTGCCCCTTGTAGGCTTGATGATCATTGCTTGATATGGCAATCCCTACCAATATAAGCCATTTGTTGCAGGCTACTCTGAACCCTAATGCTGCTGTAGGAGCCTTCCTGCTGGCCTGCTGCAACACCTCCTTTGCCTCAGTGTACTCAAGCTGAATTGCACGGATAGTGCCTAGGTAGAACAGGTAGCGCGAGAACTGACCAGGAACACGCCAGGTGTCGGCCTTCTGGGCTTTGCTGCGGAATTTTTCAGCCTGCAAGGCCACCAACCACATTGCAGAGACATCACACCACCAAACAGTGGAGAGACATGATGTATCAACCTTCACAACAGGCAAGCTACAGTCAACGGATCCATTTGCGTGCCTTGCCATATTAGAGCCGATTGCACTGCAAGGACCAAATAACAACAAAACACATGTAGGTAGAACTGGCCCACGGTGCTATACTACAGATCAGTATACCTGGTCATAGAGGTTATAGTGCAGATAATTGCGCAGCAGTAGATTGAGCAGCGTTTCCTGGCCCACAGCATCATGCCGCAACACAGCTGTGCAATGGGCAGCCATCAATGTGCTGCAGCCAGAACAACAAGTTAGTGCTTGATGTGTGATATCAAGCACGCTGCACAGTACATGGCCTGTGCACTTTACATAATACACAAAGCATTTCTGTGTAACATGCAAAAATAGCTGCGACCATGCATTTTATCATATCACTGCAAGATGCTGTCACAGTTATCATTGCCTACTCTGCTGTGCTGGTCAGACCTTCGCACATCAGCCAGCGCTCCAGTGCACTCATATGCCCAGGAATAATAGACGTAGATCCGCGAAGCAATCACATCCAGTGTTCGCCGATTGTGATCCTTCAGCAGGTCGACTGCTGTATCTGCTACCTCACGCGCCTGCAGTGGCACAAGTCACTGATGCAGTGGGTGTTCAGGCATGCAAAGACAGCAGGCTGTTGATCCAGCTTAGCTTGCCAGCGCTGAAGCATCTTAAGCACTCAAGGTGATGTGGGCAGACTGTGTACTTCCCTTCAACCAGAACCTTGTTACATTGCCTGCAGGAAATCGTATAAGCTGCCACTACTGCTATACGACTGGAGCTCTTTTCACTTGCATCATATACTCAAAACCAGAATGATTGTCACAGATTCATCGCAAGATCAGGTTTGCTACGCAAAAGCAAAAGTGGGTGTGCATACCACCCTTGTCTGTATACTGTTGGTACTCTCCAGTGCTGTAATGATGCTCTGCTGGCTGGATCAGCTCGAGTGCAGTTGAACTCCACTGTACTATCACACCTGCGTGAACTCCTTCTTGTCCAAGAGAAACATCAACACCAACAGGTACAAGTACAACTCTACCTCTGGCAGCAAAGCGCTGGGTGCTGCTGTGGGTGGTCCTGCTGCAGTATCATCATCCATAGGAGCGATAGTCGTGTCCTGCAGCACAGGCTCCTGGTACTTCAAAAGGGCTGACGCGAGTCTTGTGCACGCCAGTGTGCTTTTCCCAATGACAAGAAATTACCTGATCTATATACTTGGAAAGGAAAGCAGACGACGACGAGTTTTCCGGCATGTAGGTCTTCATGAAACCAGCTAAGTCTGCAGAAGTCATATGCTTTCTGACCATCGCAGTCTGCCTCATGAGTCTGCCCATTAGTAGCCTTGTTTCCTTTGTTTTCACTGACTTCTCCAAAAGGCTGATCACTGCCTGCATGCCTTCCCTGACGCTGAATTGCTG
>LWCB01014508.1:0-12224 GCA_001630525.1 Coelastrella sp. M60 | reverse complement strand
TCTGGTGCATAACCCAGCCATGCCCTGAGTAGCACAGTAACAGACAAGTTAACATTGTAAGTGACAGAGCAGTCCACATACACGATACACCCAAGTGATACTGTTCAGCTCACCATCAATGGCGATGATGTTAAAATCACAGAAGTGTCAGCAGCGGCAGTTGCAAACCCAGCAGCAGCAGGAACGGAATCAGCAGCGGCAGCAGTGGCCACTACACTTGCATATAAGGACGCCTGGTCAGGTAGTGAATGGGTTTTGACCTCTGATCGCTTTACACCAGCAGCGGTTGGTGCGAAAGCCATGAGTGCTGCCGAGCTGGCAGCAGCAGCAGCGCCAGCCACCAGCAGCAGCAGCAGCAGCGCGTCAGGTGTCGTCAGGCTTCCCTACTGGTTGCATGTTCCGCCCTCTGCATCACTGCCACATGGTGTGTTTGAAGCTGTGATGGCAGCAGAGGAAAATCAGGGACTGAAGGACCATATGCAGCACCTTGTAGGCCAAGTGGCAGCAGCAGCAGCAGGCGGTGCAGCTGTCGGTAGCCTTGAATATGACCTGCAACAATTGAAGTGAGTGCGCAAGCAGCAGCAGCAACAGCAGCAGAGGTTGATAATTGTCAGCTTCTCTTTGCTATTCTGAAGCGAGGCTCTTGCACCACTGCGTGGCTGTTGTGTAGTCAAGTTAGGTGTACTCATGCTGCATGGGTGTTGTGGTGTTGTGGTGAGGCAGCAGGCACAACTGGGCTTTAGGTACTGCAGCAAAGATTGAGGATGCTTTTGAAAACACTCACTGCTGCTGCTGCCGCTGGTCCGTTGTCCCTTCAGGTCCCTCGTCAACCAACTTCAACCTCCTCAGGGATTACAAAAGAACCTCTTACGTCATCTCACTCAACTGGCGGCAGTAGCGGTAGATAGCAGCAGCAGCAGCAGTGCCTCATCACCAATTGCATATGATTGGTCTGATATCTGGTCAGCGATCAAGTCAGTCTGGGCCAGTCAGTGGAATAGTAGAGCAGTAGCAGCTCTGAGCAAAGCCCAGCTGCCAATGCAACACCTCAGAATGGGAGTACTGCTACAACCGCTGCTGCCGGCGAGATACAGTTGGGTGGCACATACAGTAAACCCTGCGACAGGCAGTGCTGACGAGGTTGTAGTGCAGTTGGTTGTGGGTTTAGGAGAGGTTTTAGTGGGAAATCACCCTGGGAGGGCGTTAGGTGGTGTTATAAAGAGGGAGTCACTTACTGCTGCATTGCAGCAGGATCTCAGCAGCAGCAGCAGCAGCAGCAGCAATGGTGGTTCACAAGCAGCAGCGCATTCTGACAGCCTGAGTATCCCTGGTGCTGATGTGCTGCTCAAAGTGGTGGATGTTGCGTCTTACCCGTCGAAAAATGCAGCAATCGTGCCGAAGGGCATGCTGCTGCCATGTGGGGTGACAGCAGCAGCAGCAAAGGGGGAAAGGAGCAGCAGCAGTGGCGTTGTCTTCATGGCTAGATCAGATTCCAATGCAGAAGATCTACCAGGGTGAGTAGGGGAACCTTGGAACCAAAGCTCAAGAGACAGCCCATGGTGTAATGTAATGCACAGCATAATGCATCATTTGGTTTGATGCGTGCTGGATCAATTGGCAGATCACATTGTCAAGACTTGGATACTATAGCTGTAGTATCATGTACCCCTATAGATTGCAAGTCGCTCATGCAATGCAGCTACTGTAGTAGCGCTGCTGATTATGCTGCTGCTGCCACTGCTGCTGCTTGTCAATGCAGATTCGCAGGTGCTGGTCTGTTTGACAGCATCCCCACCATTTCCACTCAAACACATCTACTGGATTATTCCCATGAGCCCCTGGTCTGGGACCGTGCTGCTGCTTCAGCGCTGCTGTGGTCCTGTGCATTGGCAGCAGTTGCAGCTGAACAGACTGTCATGCAGCAGCAGCAGCAGGGTGGTGTTAATGCAGGTACAGATGTTGAGGGTTGTGTTACAGAAGATGGGAGGATCTGGCTGCTGCAGGCCAGACCACAAGTGTAGTGGTTGCCACAGCAAAGGCATCAGAGGAAGATTTGTTGTTCTGATAGTCTGGCTGCTGAAAGGCTAGCTGCCGAATTCGCAGAAGGCTCGTCATGTGAAGAAAGTGACGTCAGGAAGTTGTTTGTTTGGCGCCAAACAAAAATGCCGGCGTGTGAACGCTCATCTGTATATCAGTGACAGGGAATCTAGCTTGTGCAACGTTAAATCTGGCTTATGCAACACAATAAATGCAGTGATGGTGGGTACAAGCAAGCTGTTGCTGCTTATCATGGGGCTCTTCACAATAACAACTTGGAGCAACAGCTGATTGTTTGTTGTAGCAATCACTGCTTTGATAACCATGTACTATATGATACATATATGTGGTTTCGATCGACAAGGTCTGGATGTGCTGCCAAGTCAGTTGTGCAAGGTACTTCTCAGTATTCGATGACAAGGCTCAGTAAGGCTGCAACGAAGCCCATAGACCAACAAGCTGCGTTACTTGATAGTTTGTTTGCATTACAAGCCCCGATGTAACCGTATTTCTCTCCTGGCCCAATTGCATCAGCATAAGCATGCTTAGCAGTCAGCTGTAGGCGCTTCGGCTATGTGTTGCACGCACAAGATCAAATTCATGATGTGGCTGGCATGATGACAACAAGTGTCGCGGACCACTTGAGAGTTTGGAAGCTAGATGGTCCCCTACACAGCCAATGCTTGCTGCAGCCACCTATGATCATCCATCTGCAACCAGCATCATTGATGACAGGCGGCGTCGGCTGGCGTGCCTTGGTGAGGCTTTTGGCTGTGTAAGCTGGGCTACAGATAAGGGACAATTCACTTCTGCTGCTGCTGCTGCTGGTCTCCTGCCCTTGACCTAATACTCTCTATGGCTTCTTCTGACAGCTTCCCTGTTTCATCTAACGTTGAGATCCAATGTTTCATCCTGAACAGATGACCCAGTCTGTTGTGATCACTGTGTGGGATGTAGATGCTGACTGCATCAGGGTTCATGAGAGCAGCTGATATACTGAATAGAGACTTACTCATCACCAGAATGTCAGCAGTGGTCATCATCTGCCTAGAAATGTAAAAGGCAGCAGCAGCAGCAGCAGCAGCAAAGCGATGGCCTACAACAACGCCGTGAGTCTTCAAACGTCAATCTGTACTGCCGAACAGAACAATAAACACAGCTGAAGCAACATCAGGAAACAACAGCTCACAAACATTTCTGTTGATGATTGACAATTGGAACTGAACATGAGTCATGTTACATAACAACTCAACTGTTTCTCAACAAAGCGACTTACCATGTCCACAGTACATCTGTTTCAATCAGCATCACTGCATTAGGCACATGATGTTGAAGCAAATCCACCTCGGCAGCAGCTTCTTTGGTTTCTGGGGCCTCGATGTAGATCTCCATGACGTAGTGACAGCCCAGCGGTTCCAACACCTGATTGACATGTAGATAACAGTAACAGTGGCATGTTTGCAGAAGGATTTATCAGTTGCAAGGTATGCCCCCAGATTGGCGCTGCATTGCAACCCTGGAAGGCATTTTTTGCTGTTCAACATAAAGAGAACTTCTCTTAAGTCCGGGACTGCTGCAAGCTGCCTCCATTGATAGGGTATACTGCTCAGCTATAACAGCGCCACAACAGTTACACAGGCAAACAAAACATGCTTTTCTGGAAACAACAATATGATCGAGTGCCATACTGTGTCTTGATTGCAGTCACCTGCTACCTAGCAGTGTAAAGATCCTTACATTACTAATTGTTGTTGCCAGGTTTATGTAATAAGATGTGTTGAACATTCTGCTGGTCCAGTTGTCGCTGACAAGGTCTCCTCGTCTGACATGGATGGCAACACGAAGGGCATCAAGCAACCATGACTTACGACTGCTGCTGCTGCTGCTGTGATTGCTGCTGCTGCTGCTGCTGCTGCTGAGATTGCTGCTGCTAGGGTCCCCGGACTGCTGCTGCCTGCCTGGTACATGACATGTGAAGGGAACCTGAACATGTGGCAACAGATGCAGAAGGAGAATGAGTCGGCAGCAGCAGCAGCACTATGCAGCAGTATTAGCAGCGGTGCTCCAAGCACACACCCCATGACTGGCAGTGCATTCCTGGCCTGCCATCTGCTGTTGCAGACATCACGCTGATGCCTGCAGCAGAACAGTACGTGCATCATAGCATATTCAAGATGTACAGCCGTCCATACAACTTGCATGACATTATCGGCTGTTATAACAGTATAGGAACTGTTACAGTGTTGAGGACAAACAGTAGCACTAGTGTAACAACCCTTGCTGCTGCTGCTGCTGCTTACCGGTGGGATGCTGGGCCTCAATGCTGGTACAGTCATAAACATATCTGGATAAACTCTGATCAGTTCATTTGGACGCTCAATCTCAAATACCGTTGGCCTTTGCTGCTTTGCTGCTGCTGCCACCAACCTCACAAACATCGGCCAATTTATCGAAGAGATGAATTTCTTATCCCATGATTCAACCTCTTGCTCGGTGATAGAAGAAGGCAGCTGTATCATTTCCTGAGCTCTTGTCAGGATCTTAGCATCTAGATCATCTACTGCATCACAATCAACGTGTCGATAGTGTGTGTGCTCTCCGATATGTCCGACACATCTTAGGGGTCTGAACAAATGACGTATCCCCAAACAATTTGACAAGGCGTACACAGAAAGCATCCGCGTTGTTTGAGATCCGATGCCATCTAACAAGCGATGGCCGTAAGTGACTGCGATGTTTCTCTTGACCCAGGGGTTCTGGAATATCGCGGCTTGGGGTAAAATTAAGTGACTAGTACTGCTGCTGCTGCTGCTGCTGCTGCTGAAGTCTGTAGTGGCAGCTCTGCCATCGCTGCTGCTGCTGCTGGATTCCGCTGATGCAGTAACAGATGGCAGTCTGTTTGTCTGCAAGCCAACAAGCAGAAATAATTGAGCTAAAGCAGCAAATTTCAAGTGGGCCTCAGCCAACGTGCCGCTGGTACATGACAGCAGTTTTGTTATAAGTGAGCATCAGAAACAGGGCTAAGCCAACATGAGGTCATCAGCAGTACGCAATCTGCATACGCCATCAAACAGATCTTCATAACAAGTCGTAAACAGTGTTCATTACTAGCTAGTTCGCGATAGGTGTTGCAGAAGCCGTTTGCTTGGACAGAAAGTGCATATCAACATGTGGCTGCATTACCAGTCTGTTGCAGCTCTCTCATAACTGCTGTGATATATGTAGCTTGTCTTGATGTTGATTGGTTAGGACCCTTTGCATCCGGTGAAATCTGTAAAGACCAGCGAGAGCATGATGACTGGCTTACCTGCTGACCTGCTGCCACCAGCCATAACAGCATCAAACAGCAATAACGATGCAACCCTGGCGAAGGAGCCAATACCCAGCTCATCTAATCAGGTTGAGCTTCTCCTTTGACTACATTCTTCGAAGTTTGACTTCACGCTGCCAAAGATGTGAGCCAATAGCTGATGTTCAGACGGTAAACGTATGTTGATGCTGCTTCTCCTGACATGTGATGCCAGAGGCCCAAAGAAGGAGTTACTGTTACCGTGTAGTTTGGTAAATTGTCGGATCTGCAGTCGCGACCTTCAGTAACTCAGGCAGCTTCGTTCGTTTGCGGTGCACAAGCACATACTGGCCTCCTACTCAACAAAAGCCCAGCTCGTCGTGTCGTTATGTTGGTTGTATTGTTTTTGTCAGTGAATCAAGATAGCCTTTGCTTTGCCTGCAAACTTAGAAGTACAATGTACTGCAAAACTGTCATCGTGTCCTCACGGCTTGATTCCCATTTGGACAACTACACTCTCAAAAAGAATCCCGATCTGATTTTATTGATAGTAAAGACAAGCCAAAGCTGTTACAAGGCGACAGAGAGGCACTTGCGGCACTCCGGAGTTGACAATGCGGCAAGGTCAATCCTTCGGCGTGCTGGAGCAGTAAACACGTGATGAACCTTCCACGTCAGGTGCATGCACGCGGAAAGGCAGGTAACTGCACATGATTGTGCTTGCCTGAATGTATGCATTGCCCTTTACTGTCCCATGTGTAAGCAGCTTGAGCAGTAGCAAGTACACAGATGTATATTCACGCTTAAGCACGGGTGATGGCGGGTGTATCATTCCCAGCCAGATCTTTGACCTGATACCTTACACATATGTGGGTTGAACCGTTCAAACTCAGAGGCTGACCACCATGGCATCCTGCTTGTTGCATGGCTAGCTGGATCCCATCTGCATCAGATACCTGTGAAGCACACCAGGCTGCGCAGCTCCCATCTTTGTTTGTGGAACGTTCTGAGGCTGAATATCATCATCGGATGATGACCCTAACCACAGAACATTTCACAGACAATGTGGGAGTTGTACAGTCACATGTATAGTGCGCACTGTACAGTGCGGCTGCACCCGTCATGCATCATGCATCTGTCATACATCGTGACTCACAACACTACTGGTATACCTGACAGGCTAAGCCGTCACTAACACATAAAACCTGTCATGGTTGTAGTACAACTTCTGCGCTCCAATCTTGTCCACACCCAATCTGCCACTGCTGGCAGCAGCAGCAGCAGCAGTCTGACCAAAACGTCCATTGTCAACACCACCCACTACAGCAACATCTGCCACAGCAAATTGATACAGGCCAGGCTGAACCATCAATGCCCTAAACCTCTGTAATGCTGAACCCCCAGGCTGCACAACAACTTGTGACTTGTTATAACAACCTGTTATAAATACACCTGGATCAATGAGCCCTGCTGGAGAGCTTTGCAGAAGTCCCATTGCCGCTGCTGCTGCTGCTGCTGCTTGAGGTGTCGTTGGTAGGTGCGCTGCGCCATTGCTGCTGCTGCTGCTGCTGCTGAGTAGGTCAGTGACAGACAATGACAATTGCAGCAGTAGGGGGCTGTGCTGACTGATGCTGCTGCTGCTGCCGCTGCTGGTGGTGGCAGCAGCATCGCCACAGCTGCTGCTACCACTTGAGGAACTTTCAACAGCAGCAGCATAAGCAACTTGCAGTTCTAATGCAAGCCACTGACCAACCTGCAATTTGTAACAAACCAAGCAAGCAGTAGTATCAACAACAGCAACACAGCTGAAGACTACAACTGTTCTAGATTGTCTCTGATTTACGTGAATCTGCCCATCATTTACGTGAATCGCTGCCTATAACACTCTTCGATAGGGTATACTCGGCGCTCACAAGTCAAAAGTTCACACACCACCAGTCTGACCAAAACAAAGTAACATACTGAAGCAGCATATTGTTACGTTCTCACCTTCACATGGAGTCCCCATAAAGGTCCATACAGTCCTTGAATAACAGGATTTGAACCTGGGCAGAATAACACAACAGAGCCATCACAATCAAAAGCAGCAGCAGCAGCAGCAGCAGCAGCAGCAGCAAGCATACCCAGCAGGTCAAGTCGATTACTTCTACACATGATGGTCGTACAATGTCCACAGCGTAAACTTTCAATCTTCAGAATGGAAAATGCATATGTGCTGCCACAGCACCTATACCAGGCTGTGTGTGGCTTTGTTGCAATATCAATTCACAAGCCTTTCTGTAGGATCAAGGTACCTTGAATGGAGCCTTGAGCAACAGAAAAGCTTGTAAATGAATCATGCAGCATGTCTGGCAATCACTCCCCGTTCTGGGACAACACCACGTTGAAAGCGCTATGCCTCGACACAACTAAATAGGTGTTTATACTACACTGTTGCACCAAACTTCTTGTGATACACATATAAGTACCAACCATTTGTTGATCTGCAGACTGCATCATCATCACTCACAAGATTTGCAGTGTCATGTGACCAGTGTTACACTATAGCACCACCAGTACAATGCTGTCACAGTGTTTGACCGCAGGTATTCCGTTCTTACTTACCAAAGTATTCCGCTGCTAATGCCAATAAGTCCATCAGCCGACTAGAATCAGCCGAGGTGATCATACCACCACCGCCAGCAGCAGCAGCAGCAGCAGCAGCAGCAGCAGCAATAGGTGTACCACTCACCCGCAGTGAAAGTGGTGACGGACATAATGCAGCAACAGCATCTACAGGCAGAAAAACAAAAACAGACGGAATGAAAACGATAATCTCTCAACCAGCAACAGCAGCGGCAGCAGCGGCGGCGGCGGCCAGGCTCGTCTGCAGTCAATGCCACAGACAGCCAGTGCTGGTCACCTTGCAGCAATTGATATGCATTCAAGCATTGCAACACAACATAATGCATGAAGCGCATCAAGTAGGCATAACATGTGTATCATATATTTTGACATATACATGACAGGTGATGATGATGACGTCCTCAGTAACTCACGTTGTGTTATATTTGCTGCCACATCTACTGCTGCCAGCTGTACCCTGCCCCGGGGAAGTTGACCAGACACACCAGCAGCACCAGTGATCATCTCCCAGCAAATAACAACATGGTTCACTAAACCCTCAGAAACGTGTAACCGACACGGCTCACTCAAACTGCCGCTGTTGCTGCCGCCAATGCAGTATCCTTGCACCCCAGCAGCACCAGCAGCAGCAGCAGCAGGAGGTGTATCAGGGAGATGAGTCATCCGGCTGTTCACGGCTGCCTTGGTAGGTGATGTCCCAGCTGCTGCTGCTGCTGCTGGCAGCACTGCTGTGAGTTTCTGTGCATCACCGGGTTCCAGTACTACTACTGCTGATAATGCTGACTCAGCTGATAACTGGTCTGGTGCATAACCCAGCCATGCCCTGAGTAGCACAGTAACAGACAAGTTAACATTGTAAGTGACAGAGCAGTCCACATACACGATACACCCAAGTGATACTCATGTGGCCATCTTGCTTCTGTTTTGTTGACTGCAACAAAACTGTCAATGCAATCTCATAGCAGCACGCCAAAAGCTTGTCACAAAGCGAAAAACCACAGTGAAACTTACACAAGGCAGAGATATCCCGTCAGTAGCCATGCGGCACAGTATCAACAGATTTTCATGCTGCATTTGATGACACATTCACACATCACTTGCTGCATTATTGCCAAGCAGACCCACGTACCTGAAATATCTTTCACTCGCATTGCGGACCATCAACTCAAGCACGGGTTCACCCTTCACAGACAATGCACCACTGCTGCTGCTGCTGCTGCATGCACTAATCTGACCACTTCTGCCACTTCTAGCAGCAGCAGCAGCAGCAGCGCTACTGACCTCACGCTGCTGCTGCTGCTGCTGCTGAATGGTGTCAAGATCTGTTACTTCTCGCTTCACCTGTTTTAGCCCCTGAGAGCCAGTGTTGTTTTCATTATCCATGTTCCCTAGGGTTCTGTTATGTGTAGGACTGCCACCTGCCATTTGTAACATGTCACTAACATCAATACCAGCGCTCATAACTGGTACTGAACCCTCGCTGCTGTTGCGCACATGGCGTGACTGCTGCCGTCTTGGCAAAGTGCCATAGTTGCTATGCCCTTCTGTTGCTGCAGTGGGAGAGCCAAAACCTGCTGCTGCTGCTGCTGCTGCTGCTCTAGGTGTGAATGTGTCTCTGTATGACTGCTGCTGCTGCTGCTGCTGCTGCTGTGATCTGCTGTTTTTGTTTGGGCTCTGCTGATTGTTCTGAGCAGCAGGTACACCATCCCTGTATGGTAGAAGCCGTTGCAAAAACCTAATACCTGTAACCTGCAAGCAGAAGCAGCAGCAGCAGAATCAGGGACCCCGTACTCCAGTCCACTCCACCTGAGGGGTGGCAGCAGCGGCAGCAGCAGCAGCAGCAGCAGCAGCAGCAGCAGTGTAACAACAATCAAAACTAACAGCACAACAGCAACATCACATCTTATACATACCTGAAGTGTCGGCTGTATTGACAACTTGAGTGGAAGAGACAACCTGCGCCCAAGTACTTCACCCCCTTGACCACTGCTGCTGCCGCCGCTGCTGCCAGCAGCAGTCACACTCTTAGCTGCCCCACAATACGTGATCTGAATCTGCATCACCACTGCATCAAATGCATCACCAGGGGGTTTGCCAACTGTTACTGACACCGGCAGCGACAGGCTCTTGCCCGGCAGCAGCGGAAGATCAACAGACACATGTGACCCTTGGACTTCCATGTGCGCACCAGTGAAACTTGCAGGAAAATGCTGCTGCTGCTGCTGCTGAGATCCCAGTGCTGCTGCTGGTAGTGTATGTTGGCTGCTGTTTGTTATATCTGCTAGTGGCTTTATCACTGCACCTTTGGCATTAAGAACAGTAACCTGCAAAAACAAGCAGCAATCATCCACAGCTTGACTGCATTGACTGATGCGCATGGAAGAACCCCATGATTCATGCTGTTGCTGTTGTTGTTGCTGCTGCTGCTATATATGTCTGCTGTTGCTCACGTCAAGCGTCTTTGTCAGTTCCCTACAGCATCAGGTTCTTCAATATCTTTAGAATAGTTTCTATTGTAACTCTTACTATATGATACCATACAATCTTACCTTGCAAGCCGTGACAGCAGCATCTGATATGTTAGTCAGGTTGAGTGTCCAGTTAAGAGACTGTCCTTCATGAACAAACACAGTAGGAAGCTTCTTCGCAACATCACTCGCTGCTGCTGCTGCTGCCAAACTGCTGCTGCTGCTAGCTGATGCAGACCCAGGCCAGGCCGCAGAGCTACTGCTGCTGCTGCTGGTTGCTGCTGCTGAAGCAAGTTCATCTTCTGAAGGTTGTACCAATTGCACTTCAGGTCCATGTAGGACAGACTGTTATCAAACAGATAACATATCAACACTGTTATAACATTCTTGAGTGACTGTTATAGTGCAATATGACATCATCTGCACCTGTCCACTTATCAAGGGCATGATGAATTCACCTTCAACCCAAGTATTAAGATAGATCTTAAAAGCATGCTATATGTATTAATTTGATATTTATTGCATGTTCTATAAATAAGCACTAAGGAATGTATGTATGAACTGCCATCTTAAACTCATGTATAGTTTATCTCACCCTGATTAGTGGTAGTTGTGGTTGTACTGCCACAGTGAACACTCCCTGAGGTACAACTGCCTCATATCCAGCACCAGCAGCAGCAGCAGCAACACGCGGAAGATACACAAACGGCTGATACCAACTCACACCCCAACATGTGGCCTGCGATACAAAACACAGAGGTATATTTTGTGCCTCAAGTCGCAATTCCAAACTTGATATGGTCTGTTTGCACGTCACATCTTCTTGTAACTTTCTTGGTATATTTTTTATCAACTCATCCGTCATAATTTGACAGAGAGATAGATGACAGAATAACAAGAATAACATGAATAACGACATGTTACATTCATCAACCACCCACCTGCACTCCTGTTATTGCTGCCAGTCCTGGTTTTGTTGGTGTATATCCCAACACCACTCGTACTGGTTTGCTGCCAGCAGCAAGAGAAACAGATACTCCACGACACTGAGCAACATGAACGCTGCTGCTGCTGCTGCTACTGCTGCTGCTTGTTACACTGTCCTGCTGCTGCTGCTGCTGTTGAGGTGACTGCTGTACTATCAGTTGTAGGTTGTCCAGTTTGAGAGGAGCGGCACAAGGATTGACCAGCAGTACTTCTACAAAACACTCCGCATTACAAACCTGTGTGACGAACAACACAGAAAACTGCTTGATTTTGAAGCTTTGCAGATACCAGCGACATGCTTGCAGCAATGCACAACGATACAGATCATAATGCACAACAAAGCACACCAAAATGCAAATCACAATGCGCAGCAATGCAGGTCAGAATGCACAGCAACGTGCGCCTCAATGCACACCACAATGCACAGCACAATCCTCGCAGTAATGCACAGTAAAATGCACAACGATGCATGCCTCAACGCACGTCTCAACGCACACAATAGTTCACACCACAATGCACACCATTATGCACAGCACGGCACCGCTCACCCATTCTGGCAGCGCCAACTCCGCTGCTGCTGCTGCACTCGCTCCTTTCTTTTTTGCTGCATAAGGATTGAATATGAAGGGACCGGTCTCTGATTTCCTCAAACCATTACCACAACCACTGCTGCTGCTGCTACTGCTGCTGACTTCGGCAGGGCTCAGATGCACTGGTTGCAAACAAGCAGCACCTGATTGCAAGCACAAAACAGAACATGAAATCGCATACATTCTTTGCAAATAAAAGCATGCATATAACACATTGTTGTACAAATT
>LWCB01014507.1:0-20052 GCA_001630525.1 Coelastrella sp. M60 | reverse complement strand
CTACAGTGTATTGCGAGGAGATACATCTCCCTTGAAGTCTGCTCACTAGCAGCCTGCTTCGTTGGGAGTAGTGGCAGCCTGCATGGTTAAGATGTGACTCTATTGTACTCACCGATCGCCGCAAAGTGCGCAGGATCCGGACTAGCTCGATGGGATTTTCATGGATGCCCACCCAGACACCATTGACAAACACCTTGGTAGACTTAGCTATCATGCTGCAGTTGACCTCCTCCAGAGGCTCCGTGTTCCACTCCTCAAGGAACTCCTGCACAGGGGCACTGGGGCTGCCAATCTGCATACACAGCGAGCGCAATGCCACAGTGAGTGAGCTTGGGCAGAGTTGGCTTTGAACCTGAAATTCATACTTCGGAAGGCCAAGGCCCTGCAGAACCTCGCTTGCTGCATTGTGCTGTCACCTTAGGCAAGTACACGTACTGCATGGTTGCTGAGCTCCAGGCAGTGACAGATGCCAGTTCAAGATGGTCAACTATACTGTATGCATTATATCCACCATGCATGACCTGTGAAGCATCCAAAACAGTCCTCAACTCACTGTGATGTACGTCATAAGTGCCAGATTCTTCACCAGTCCCACTGCTTGCCCTTCAGGGGTCTCTGCAGGACACATCATGCCCCACAAGCTGTTGTGCAGCTGCCTGGGCTTGGCGAGTTTGCCCTCCCGCCCAATGGGCGAGTTGATGCGCCGCAGATGAGACAGCGTGCTGGCAAACGCCAGCCTGTTGAGCACCTGCAGGACATGCAGAAATTTGCAGAGCTGAGCACAGCTGCTGCAGGAGGCTGTGCTGCATACAGACTGTTGAATGCAACATACCTGATGCAGATGACACCAATAAGCCTTCAGGCATCCTAGAGCTCCCTGGCACAGCACTCAGCAGACAGACCCCAAATCAAACAGCGCCAGACCCATTTCAAGCAAGAAACAGCACAACAGCGATGCAGACTGCCAGGGCACTCCTCTTACCTGGCTGACTCCTGCACGTACACCCTGTGTTCCCTGCTGACCCCAGTTCCCCGTTGCCAGAGAGTACTTGAGCCCCTTGCTGATGGTGCCAGTCTTCACTGCAAATGGCAAGTTGATCTCCTTGCCAGTGTCCACAGCTCTCTGCAGCTGGGTCTTGATGTCTTTGCACAGCTTGCTGCAAACATACAAAAAGACGGCTCATGGCATAACTTCCCAACACAATGTATCAAACAGCACACCTGGGCAACGTAGTATTCATAAACCCAGACACACCATCCTACTGCGGATTGCAGAACTCAGCTCAAAGCATGTGGAGATGTGGAGGTCTCTGAAGCCTGCCTACTCACCGGAAGAGCGTCCTAAAGAGTCCAGCTAGCAGCGGCCCTCCTAGGTCAAGACGTTTGTTAGAGTAGTGATCTCGATCATCTTCATGACGACGCCCCACATTCACAAGCATCAGTCTGCACGATTAAGGAGCCATGTTGGTGATCAATGCACTTTGAACGCCAGACTGGTAAGTCTCCAAGTGGTGAATGCCCAAGTAGTAAATGCCAGACTTGAGTTGCTGTGGCAGCTTCCATGTTTGGTGTATGTATGGCTGCCTCACAGGCATTGCATTCATGTCAGTGCTACATCTCGTCCAGCTGCTGTACTTGCAGGACAAGATGCAGCAAGTGCACTAACATGAAGCTGAGTCTCACCCATGCAGAATGTGATTTCTATAGCCTTTCATGAAATCAGCAAGATATTGCAAAGCACGTTGGCCTCACCTGTGTACCATGTAACCCAGGAAGAACGCCTTCTTGTTCTCACAGTACTGCTCAATACCAATGTGAGGCAGCAGTTCCTTCTGCAGCAGCTCCCGTGCATACTCAATACGCTTTGCACGAGACACACCCACCTAAAGTGCATAAGAAGGCGATATGACAGCCTTAGACATCAGTGCTGAAAGCACATATGAGGCGGAACCCCAAATGTGACATGCAGATCACATCCTGCGGCAGAATGCTCCCAAATACTCTATTTTTCCATGACCACCAACGCTGCATCCCAGCCACCTGTGCCACTACAAGTAGGGCACCAGGATGCCAAGGACTGCGTGGCTGCACTGACAGCATGTTCATACCTGGCTGGCACGCTTGCCAATATAGTCCAGAGCCAGCTGCTGTGTATTGATTGGCTGTGCTTCCTCAATTGAAGGCTTCAATGCCTCCATCATTTCGTGGTCACTGAAGTCGTACACTATGTGTTCTAAGATGTCGCGATCGGACTGCGATTGCCAAGCACAGAAAACAGAGCATTAATGGCGTCTTCTGTGACATTGCAGCCCACTGCTTAACAAACCACCAAGAGCACATATCAGGCATGCATATAACCATGTTGTTGTCGGGATACGAAGACTGCTGAATCTGGGACTGCCCTGCCACAGGCCTGGCTGTGATGTGACACCAACTGCATATATACTCCAACCCCAACCAACTTACCACTGTGCCCAAAGCTCGAAACAGCACCAGTACAGGTACATCTGCCTTGACATAAGGGATAGTGGCCCTGATGACGCTGCCTGTGACGGTCTTGCCTTTACCGCCAGACCCCTTGCCTCCTTTTGCTGCTAGCTGCTTGACAGCCATGGCACTGGCATTGCGTGTGCTGCCTTCTACCTGAGACCTGTGGAGCAAACCACACCATACATGCAGTTTAGATGCGCCCTACCACATTCTACAGCTGCATGTGTTTCAGAATACACCATACCCTCTTGCCCGCATAGACTTCTGAGGTGTGTGGCAAGCCGCAAAGCAGGTTACCATCAGCTCGTCATGCATCCGCACCTGCACTCTGCTACATAGAGATACTTGCTGGGCTGGCTCTTCTTGAAGCAGTAGACATGGTTAGCTGCCATGCGCTCCTGTGCAATCAGCACCTTCTCACTGCCATTGATGATGAAGTAACCACCCTACAGCCAAACATGAAGAGAAGAACAACATGATGGTGAGCCTTGCAGGGATCACTCTTCAGGCATGTGCTGCCAGCAGACAGGTGAACATGCAGAGGTGTCCTGCTGGCTGCTTCATGAGCGCAGAAAGCTAACACTGCTGCATGGCAAAGGACCATAAACATAGACGCTAACAGAGCACCAAGAACTGCTCATACCTGGTCATATGGGCACTCTCCTAGACCCATAAGGTCTATGTCTGATACATCTCTCAGAGAGCAGAGGAGAGACTTGAGCATGATGGGTACCTGCATACATGAGATGAAGCTGCCCAACTTGCTGTTCATGCCATAATCATCTGCTAATCTTTATGGAACATCCCTAGTAGCAGTGCACCACAGGTGTGAATGTGCAAGTTCTGGAAGCCCCCTATGTTGCTGCATGCCGTCACAGAGCCCAGATATACAATGCTGCGCTGCCGATGCGTCACCCCAGGCGAGTTTGTTATTCACCTGGTTCTGAGCTGCTCTACTGCATACCATGCAAGCACTGTGATGCTGCAAGTCATTCTATCTATGCCCTGCTGTTGGCCAACCACACTGGCAATACGCAGGGTGACTGAGGCTGCAGGAGAGTTTGCAGCTGCTGTCCTGCACTGCACACCTTGGCCAGGAACACTTTCTCAAAGAGCTCTGAACCACGTTCCTCATCTGGCTCCATGACACCCTCTTCATTTGCACGGTAGTGTGTCATGCGAATGTTGACATACATGGGCGCAGAGTAGCTGCAGGACAGGCAGGTTAGAAGGGATAAATTGGCTTTACAGCAAGCAGAATGGTTCTGCTTCGTTGAACGACTCAGGCGTCTCATTGACAAAAAAGTTCAGCGGCAGATGCAAGTAGGCATTGCTGATGCTGTGTTTGATTTGCAGTACTGCAAGAGCAGCAACCTGCTGGTGCATTGGGTATGAACTGCCACACTGCCGTCTTCCAAGGCCTGACCAACTGCTTGTCCCGATCTGTGTTCAGCTGCTGGTTGATTATGCTGTACCGCCCAAGAACAAGCAATAGGCAGCAGAAGAAGGGCAGCTGTCATGGCGATACTACGTGCTGCGCAACACTGCAACAAGTTGTCACTGCTGCTGCTCAACGTGAGCACTGCAGCTGTTGACATGAGCACACACATATGCTTACGTTAGATTCCTGAGCCTGGCTTCCTTTGGAAACAGAGTTGCTGTTTCTCCATCTGACTCTGTTACCAGAGGCTTGCTCATGAATATCTGCTCAAACTTAATGCGGGTTTCCACTTCCTCAAGCTCTTCATTCATCTCCTCTCCCGGCCTATGCTGCGCTTCTGGCTTGATGACGATTTCTGGTGTTTCATCAACGATCTCTTGCATGGTGTTGGACGTGAACTCATTGTAAGAGTCCAGCTGCTGGCGAACCAGGCCTTTGTCCTCGAAATAGGAAGAGATAACAGCCCATGCCTCCTCCTGGGAGATGCCCTGCTCCTTCTCTGTTTCCTCCTCCGCCTCTGCACCTTGATACATGGCTGCTGGAGCGTACGGGGCTGGAGAAAGGCCCCTAGAGCTGTTTAACGATCAGTGGAGGTGGCACAGGCCCATGCACGGCTTGTTGTGAAGACAAATGACGTCAGTTGATATTACACCAATCCAAACGATTCACTCTCATAGCTGCGGTTGTGCTATTCCAGCACAGCAGTAACTTGGTTGCGCGTAGAGTTGAATGTGTACTTTGCCGCAGCTACTTGCAAACACAGGTACCGCGAATCTAGCACTGCATGGGATTTGTGATTGCAATGGGCGGTGGCAGACTTGGACAGCAATAGACACAGTATGGAATGCCAGGGGTCTGGAGTAACACCACTACTGTAACCCGCCGGACTTTCAAAGCCCCTTTGTCTCCAGTTATTATCATTGCAAACTGTCGGCAGCAGCGCTGAAATCTGGATTATTTACGCACTGCTTTCCTCATGTCTTAATCCTCGAGACCTGCTGCAATCAATGTCACGCTGTTTCCTTGCTTCCTCTGCAATGCTGCTTCTGCAGCTGGGTTGGTGCCGCTGCCGAATGCGAGTATGTGTAGATGGCAGTCCTTGAAGTCACCTGGCTGCCTTTACATCATGTGTGGCAGGGCCGCACACCAACCGAAGCAACAGCTGGACCCAACCGGCTGTACTTAGATGTTTCACCAGTAGAAGGCCTAGTGCATTGGCAATGTCAGTTTGCAGGAGCCGTAAGTTACAGCTGAAGGTTCATGCAATAACTTACTTTGCAACTTTTTTTTCAGACACTAAGGATGTCGTCCTGTTCGTGTGTATCAGAATTCGCCATGCAACATATACTACATCGGATGAGTACCACTGCTGAGCAACATGCACTTGTGTCTGCTGCCAGGGCGCAAGTTGGTTACCAATAGGGATAATCCTGGATAATGTGCCAATGCACTGGATTGTATTTGAACTGGATTGTATTTGAACATGTATGCTTTGATGTGGTCCATATTATTCCTGTCAAAGCAAAGGCATCATGATGAGTATAGCATGCATGTCATGCTGCTGAGCAGTTGGCACAAACTTGGCCGGCATCCCACTGGCGATGCCTTGGCAAGTTGCGTATGGCATACGCCGTGTGTGCTTCATTTCCATATGTTCAACAGTTGCATGCCATGTGCTGATATGGCATGGAGGATGGTGAGCAGTTAACCGGAGAACAGAACAAGGGAAGTGGGAGGTTTTTTTGCAAGCTGGGTTGCACCCTACCAGCACCCATGTCAGACTCATCTACTGTCAGTAACAGTGCCTTTATTCCTCATTGCCGTCACACACAGACACTGTTGCCGGGCAAGCCAACATGTTCAGCACAGCGCATACTGCCAGTCGGTGGTTGAGGCTCCAGTGTCATGCAGCTTGCATAGCATGTAGGCTACATGCTATAGTGCGCTGACAACAACATGCAGACTGGATTTTGCAAAACAGTTGGGCATGCTATACGGTTGTGTTGTGGTGCTTCACGGCAGGCCCTGGGCCCAGATTTAACATGGTCAGAACCAACTGCACATGATCCAGAGCCTGCTACATGTCCTGAACATGATCTGAGCTTCTTCTTTGGATAGGCACCTTAGGAGCATCAACAGCTTACATTTACTAGCCAGCATTGCATTCACTTTGCTGCACGAGCCAGATGCCCTTCCACAAGGCGCCCTGTACCTGCCCTGCTGCAGCAAGTGCTCGTTCGTCTGGCTGGAAGCAGTGCGCAAAGGTAGCAGCGCATCGTATGCAGCTCAGCAGGCATCATCTGTCCCGGGTCTTACTTGTCAGATTCAGATGCATCAGCATATGGCGTGCATTCGGCAGACTGACCCAGCCGATGTTGTGGCAACAGCCAACAACAGTAAGGTCTTCTGCTGCACTGTTACATGCCACAGGCTACAACGTGATGTCTGCAAGACAGTTTGCTGACCTTCATACCCCGCTGGAACGCTGGTGCTTAGGCGCTGCTGCAGGAACACAGGGGCAGAATCACATATGCTGGTGATAAAAAGAAGGCAACCTGGTGTAACCTACTGCCACCTGAAGCAGGTGTTGCCTGTAGCAGTTGAAGGCCAATGCCATAGAATATCGGTCGCACGGTATTTGAAACTAGAATAGGTGGTAGCTGACTTACTAAACTGTCACAGATAGTCACCCTGAATATTGGCCCAGCCAGCAGTTGTCAAGGTTTCACCTGGTTCTCCACAAGCTGCGACGATTTCAATCCTTCAGAGCATACTACAGTTGAGATAACGCCTCACTATCTAGCGGTAACCGCTGCAATAGTCGCGCAAGGCGCAGCGGTCGCAGTTCTTTACTAGATTCATTCCTGGCCAACTGCTGCAGGGAAAAGCCCATAACAATCAGAATAATCATTGCGTGCCTGCGTCCAAAGTGAGACAGTATAGCGCAAGAGATAGGGGGAACAAGAGATCAAGGGGGCGCTGCCTGCGGATACATAGAGAGGACGTTGCTCGTTCGTGATGGCTGAACGAAGAGTGCTGGCAGCAGCGCTTAGTACTGCGAATCCATGAGGATGTACTAAAAGATACAAACAAAAGATTTCAGTAAAGCGAAAGCCCTGAAAGCATCTGGTGGGGCAACTCAGCTAGTTGCGCTTTCGCAACGGGAGAACAGAGATTACCCTCGCGCTGCATGCGCCTGTAACCAAAATTTTTAATCTTAAACGTAAACAAACTTGGAGAGCACATAGCCAGTTGGAGTGGTCCTTGTTTGGTTCAACCCGCCAGAGCACGACGGTCCTCGCTTCTAACCCAGCTTGATGTAACATCAAAGCTAGTGGCCGAGGGGACGCTTTATAAGCTCCAATCGCATTGCACAGCAGCAAGCCGGATGAGCTGTTGTCCTCCAGCATAATACATATTCACAGTTGCCACTGTTGTGAACGACCACGCCCACTGCAACAGATTCTCCAGGCAGGTGAGACCCACCAACTCTATGCACGTAATGTTCAGACTGGAATGCTTTGTTGAGCATTTGAATGCATCTCAGCTTCTGCAATTTCTACTGCATACTGCTTGTCATCGCGCACGCCATTCTCACCATGCAGGGCCGTGTGTGTTCCTGTTGCAAGTCGATAAATGCGTTCAAAATAGATTAAGGGTTCCAGGAGCGAGTAATGAACGAACCAGTTGGAACCGTATGTGTGTGGCGTGTCTTGCGCTGCAGCACTTACCAGAAGACCTGTCACGATGACCACTGCAAAGGACAACCACGCAAACGGATTGCATCAAGACAGCAGAATGTCTCGGGTGTTCCCTGAGGCCCTGAAGCCTCTGAAGGAAGCAGATCCAGAGATGTACAGCATCATCCAAGATGAGAAAGTCAGGCAATCGTAAGTTAACTTGCACAACACAGACTACATGAATAGTGGTGTGCTTAATCTGCCACCATGCATAGGCTACGAGATCACTAGCAGATTGTGACGATTTCTGTCTACTAGATGGTGTAGCTTATACCACCCACGGTTGCTGCGATGGATAGCAGCTGCAGTGCCAGGTGGTTCATGAAGCCAAAGTGCGTGTGCACTTAGAATATCGTTGCGCACAACAAGTTGTTGTCACTCGTGTTTCATTAAGCAGACCCAGTGTGTTGCTGCAGATGTGGCATTGAGCTTATTGCTTCCGAGAACTTCACATCCAAGCCTGTTATGGAGTGCCTAGGATCCTGCATGACCAACAAGTACAGTGAAGGACAGCCTGGAGCCAGGTGCGCTGATGGTTACAATGTACAGACTTCCCCTGCAGGAGTTCTCTTCAATGTTTCAGCCTCCTGGCTGGATATTCAGCAGTGCATGAGAATGCAAGCCAGGCTTTGACAAACACAGGTGTGCATTTGATAATCATGTTCCTACTTGTAAGTCTTGTTGTTGGCAATGGTTTGCAGCTCTGGTATACTCTCTCTGAGTGCCGCGTCTTCTCCCTGCAGGTACTATGGTGGCAATGAGCACATAGATCGTGCTGAGCTGTTGTGCAAGAAGCGTGCCTTAGAAGCCTACAGGCTTGACCCAGCAAAGTGGGGAGTCAATGTGCAACCCTACTCCGGCAGGTGAGCAGCCTACCCTTGTGTGCACTAGTGCAGCTGCGACCGGTGCTGCTCTCAGGATGCCGCCTGGGCTGGCGACTGTTGGTCACAGCTTGTTGTAGCTACCATTGCTGTGTGTGATATTGCATGTACCATTCTAGCAGGAATGCAATTTTCTGTGAGCCAGATGTGTCATGACGCGTCCGTCTGCTGTATTTTTTTCTGCAGTCCCGCCAACTTTGCAGCTTACACCGCTATCCTGCAGCCCCATGACCGCATCATGGGCTTGGACCTGCCTTCTGGTGGTCACCTGACACACGGTTACTACACCGGCAACAAGAAGATCAGTGCAACAAGCATCTACTTCGAGAGCCTGCCATACAAGCTTGATCCCAAGGTATGTGGGGCAGTCCAAGGGTTTGTAGTCCAGCTACATGTCACCAATAATGCTGTCAAACCGGCAGCTGCCGGCATGCTGTAATGTTTTTAAGTCCTATGCAAGACCCATGTGCAAGGCATGGGTTGGGATTGCTGACCATATCTTGGACCGGTTGCATTGGGTATGCAACATCAGCATTGCTAGTGGTCAAGCAGTCCGTTGACGGAAGTATTGTGTTACTGTAACCATGCATACATGTCACTGGTGTTGGCTGCAGACTGGCCTTGTGGATTATGAGAAGCTGGAGGAGAAGGCTCTGGAGTACCGTCCCAAGCTCATCATCTGCGGTGGCAGTGCATATGCACGGGAATGGAACTATGCACGATTCCGGGAAATCGCAGACAAGGTAGGTGCACGCAGCGATTGTTGCTGCTGTCATTGGCGATTGTGCCTGGCATTGGCGATTGTGCCTGGGATTCTGCTGACACTCAAGACAGCCACAGTCTTTCTCAAGACGGTTGTCAAGCTCTGGCCTGGACTGACTGCAGCTGCATCATAGTTATGAGCAGACTGTATTTGGTACCGTCTGTTTGGTACTCTAGACTCTTAGTGTAGGATGGCAGCTGCAGGACCTGGTTTACTTGGGTATTCTGGTATGGGTACAATATCGTCACAGTTGCCAAAAAAGCAAGATGTTCATTGAATCATTCATACAAAGTACATACTGCTCATGACTTGTGCACAGCGCTTAGTGCAAAGTTGGTTGCATTGTGAACGCAGGTGGGAGCATACTTGTTGGTGGACATGGCTCACATCAGCGGCCTGGTAGCAGCAGGTATTGTGGACTCTCCCTTTGAGTATGCTGATATTGTGACCACCACTACGCACAAGAGTCTCAGGGGACCTCGCAGTGGCATGATCTTCATGCGCAAGGTAAGGGGTGAACGTTTGTGATATGCAGTTGCTGTTGGGGCACCTGGTGGCAGGAATCATCGCTTGCTGCAGGTGCAGAGATTACGCCAGACACTCTGCACATGTCCTCAGCATGGCTGTAGCAGCACTTGTTGAATGGTCAATGTGCAACATGCTCCAGACTCCAAACCCTAGCATGTCCCTGCTTTGCCGCATCTCTGTGACCTTTTGCAGTATATGGGCTAGATGGCGCTGCTGCAGAGCACCCATTGTGGCTCCTGCTGACTTACTGGTCAAAAGGTGGCACAATGCGTGCTTGGCAGCAGTGCCCTCATCATGGACGTCACTGTACGCATATGGTGTAGAACATGGCACACCCTTTCATTTTCCTTGCATGCACTGCTGCCTCGTGGTTGCTTCAGGGTCCCAAGGAAGAGTCCCGCCTTGCAAAGGGCGAGCAAGCAGGCACAGAGTATGACTTTGAGTCCAAGATCGACTTTGCAGTGTTCCCCAGTCTGCAGGGCGGACCACACAACCATCAGATTGCTGCCCTCGCAGTTGCCCTCAAGCACGCTAACACAGACGAGTTTAGGGACTATCAGCGACAGGTGGGATTGAATGCCTCAGGAGCAGCTGTTGCTGTGTTGCTGTGCAGTACTCAAGTGTTTTTGTGATACTGAAAGAGTTCAATACACCTCAAATGGTTGTTGTACACAGTTGTGTATGTTGTTAGATCATGGCATTTTGTCTGGTGATGGGGCATGTTGAAAGTGTAACAGGACTGTATGAAGTTGCTTGCTTTGTGTTATTGCAGGTTGTTGCAAATGCCAGGGCTCTTGGTGAGGCGCTGAAGAAGCGTGGCTACAAGCTCGTGACAGATGGCACAGACAACCACTTGATCCTGTGGGATCTAAGGGGCGAAGGCATCAGTGGTGCAAAGATGGAGAAGGCTTGTGATGAGGCACACATCACACTCAACAAGAACGCTGTTGTGGGTGATGTTAGCGCAATGAACCCAGGAGGTGTCAGGATAGGTAAGCAGGACTGCAGGAACACGCGTGTGTGATTAGCGTTCCGTCCTATCAATGTCATGCACACATGCTTGCGTAGCGACATTGCTGGAGTGCAAGTGCCAATTGGCAGCACAGGTTGTGTGGATGGTATGCTGTGTATCAAAAGATGGGTCAGAGTTTTCTTGACATCAGTTTTCTTGCCAGTTAGCCCTCTTACTGCTGCAGGAGTAAGAGTTGAGTTGAATTGCACATTCGTCTGATTCATTCTTGTCACATCCCTGAACCTGCAGGTACACCTGCCATGACCTCCCGGGGTCTGGTTGAGAAGGACTTTGAGCAGGTTGCTGAGTTCCTTCATGAAGTGTGTGAGGTCGCCAAGGAGGTGCAGGCCAGCCACGGCAAGCTGCTCAAGGATTGGGTCAAGGGCATCACTGGCAATGAGAAGCTTGCTGATATCAGACGGCGAGTGGAGGAGTTCTCCAGCAGCTTCCCTATGCCTGGATATGACATCTAGGTCTGCCTTGAGGTACCTGTGAGCGAGGGAAGATGGCGGTGAGGAGAGCCAGCACAAACAGCTCGAGGCAGCTGCCAGCCTGTTTTTGCTGCTGATAGCATAGGTGTAGGAGTTTCTTGCAGGTTGCTTGCATGTCTTGCCGAGATACAAATGCTGTTGCATATTTCTCACGCCAACAGCAGTGGTTGCTCATCTCCCAGCAGCGAGCAGTGATTGGTGAGAATTTGTTGAAATTGGCTGGGTCAAGGCTGTATATGCTTGGGACAGGGTGTTGCGCATGGATTAGAAGAACTGACATATGAGTGTGGTTTCTGTGTAGAAGCTTGTTTTAGCGCTCCTTATGTGCCAACCACTTGAGCACGGCACAGAGCATGTAGTATGTGTGCTTGTTTGTAATCTGGCTCCAACACTGGTGTATGGGGCACATCAGGAGGTCTGTCTGCTTACAGGCCGCTTGTGATACCCCGTTCATGCCTCAAAACTTGACTGAATGTTTTACGTGTGCTCTCAGCTCAGGGGCAGCAGCTGCATAAGTTGCTGTGGATGCATCTGTGGTTCAATAGGATGTATCTGTGTCCTCAAGCAGTAGTAGCATGCTTCATACCTGGTGGTTCTGCGCCTGCTGTGGATGCATCTGTGGTTCATTAGGATGCATCTATTCCCTCAAGCAGTAGTAGCATGCTTCATGCCTGGTGGTTCTGCGCCATCTGCAGTCAGCGCCCTGTGTGCTTCTGGGCACACATTGTTCAAGGTGGATGCTATGTACAGAGTGCAGTACATTGGCTGCGTCTTGTGGACGTCAGCCGAGTGTTAGACCTTAGTCCTGTCCTGATATATGATGTATCGCATATGCACATGCGCAGTCCGTGTACTGGTGGGTATCAAGTATCCGTTTTGCTTGGTCCATGCTCATCCTGGGCTTGATCTTCTCATGTGCAAATGGTAACAATTATAATGTCAGTGACAGCGCAGCACGCTGACGTTCCGACTTGGTGATCATAGTTGCACATTCTGAACTTGTTGAGTTGACAATGACCAAGCTAACCGTTACGTCAGGAGAGTTTATTAGTTGTGCCAGATAGTGGGCTCGTGCAGCAAAGTGAATGCAATGCTGACTGATAAAGAAAATCAACTGCTGCTGCTCAGGGGCTGCAACCGGAAGAAGTACATGTGTGTAGAGGTATGCCGTCATTGCATAACCAGACTTGGCCACACAACCGACCGGGATCCTGTACAGGTTATGCAGGCAGGTTACCCGGTTGCACTGACAGTATTGGTACTTGGCGACAGAGTCTCTGAGACTGGTCACGATCATAGCACTGCGGTAGCTAGCTACTGCTCTGTACTGTACAGTCTGGAGTGAGTTACACTGTACGGCGTGTTGGGGGTGACCCCCCATGTGCCTAGGAACAAACAGAAACAGAGAGATCAATCTACTTATGACCGGCATATTCACGTCTAACCATAAGGCTAGCCCAGCCCAGCCTAGGCCAAGTTGGGCTGAATCAATCAGATAAACCCAAAGTTTTTGTTCTAATGCTGAATGTGCCAGCAGTGCAGGCTGCATACAAGTCCTTACAGCAGCTTGAACAGGTCCAGGCTACTAGCTCATAGGCTATGAGATGCGTCAAGCGGTAATAGGCAGCAGCAGATTATAACCGCAACAGCAATCAGAACACCAGTGGACTTGTAAAGGGTCTCATTGTCCTTAGGCAACACTGCAGCTTGGTGGAGGATGTGGAATCAGCAGACTTGGAAACAGCTTGGTGGAACAACAGCTATTGACATGACGTTGAGTAACATGAGCTGATTTCTTGTTGGAGTGCTTACCAGCTGCATCGCGTCCTTCAAGCCCTCGCCAGCTACCTCACTTGCTTTGAGAAACGCCATTAGATGGCACAGGGTGCTACCTTGGACTCCAAGGTTTGGAGTCTGTCATGCCAAAAGTGACCGATGCTGTCATGTTCCTACCCGTGTGCATATTTGTACACTGGAAAATATCAGATGGGACATAAGCCTGCCTATTCTGGCCCACGAGATGGAGCGCTGCTTGCTGTTGGACCTTCCTGCTGGGGCACTGCAGGTGCGACTAAGCAGCCGGCGACTACAACTTGACAGGATCAACGACTCATACTTTGATTTGTCACATTGAGGCTCTGCAGGACAAAAAGTCTTGGTCATCTTCGCAAAGTAGTACTTTGAAAGTACACATGCATCGATCGTTGGGAACAGCTCGTTGCGGCAACTTACAGACATTGATTAGCGGTACAATGCATGATAGGGAACTCGTGAATTGCTTTGAAGCGGAGTCACGGTGCTAACAGCTGCCAGTTGGCCTCTGCGATGCTTTGAGCTGCGTAACAGCAACATGACATGCAACGCTCACCCGCCAGCTGGCCCTTATGCGAACTTGTCGGCAAGCATGTCACCGTTGAATGAGGTGTGCTGGGTGGCATTGATCAACCAGTTGCCTCAAGTGCTACATACTGCCCCTGCTCACTGCCGTTGAACACAGGCAGTTCTGAAGAAACTGAATCCTGCAGATCATGCCAGCCTGCGCGAGGTCAGCCGTTCAGTCTGCGAGCGCACAACAGCTCACATCCCTTACATATCATTGCTGTTGACAGACAGCACAGATCTGCTGCAGCAGTGGCACCAGGCCACACGCAGTCTACAGCATGTCAATAACATCCATGTACATGTTGCTTGCAATATCACAGCAGAAGTATTTGGTACAGCAATGCAGCTGCTGTCGCAACGCACAGGGGTCAGAGAACTACACCTCGTGGCGGTCGCTGATGCAGTTGATCATCCAATCTGCGGCAAGGCCGGCGTACATACACTGGCGCCCCTGCAGCACATTTTACCTTCTTTACAAACACTGGTGATTGAAGGCATAACACTGCCTGACCTGCTTGGCGACCTGAAACAGCTGGCAGCAGCAGCAGTGACAGCACAAGGCTGGAAGCTGCACAGGCTGACATGCTATGCTCAGTGCTATGTTATCAGGAAGGCCCCTCATGGCAGCAACTGCCCCATGTCATGTGGTTGGTCTGAGTACTCCAGGGCAATTTTGCAGCTGCCAATCGCATTTCCACATTTGCAGCATCTCAGTTGGGATGTCTTTGTATTGAAATATGAGCTGCATGATCCTGCACATCTACTAGCACTTGAGTTAAGTGCTACAGGACACTCAGCTGCTGAAGGACAGCAACAGGATTCAGAGCTGTTGACGGAAGAGGCTGCTAAATGTGGAGTCGCAACAGCACTAGCACATGCAGTCCTGCAGCTGAAGTGCCTGGAGGCGTTCACAATCGGCCACATACCTGACGTATGGAGAGTTGGTACTGCAGCAGCAGCTGCTGCTCCTATTGACCCAAGTGGTCTGTCGTGTTTGATATCACCATCAGCAGCAGCAGCAGCAGCAGCTGTTACAACCCTTGATGATTACAGCTGCTGGCTGCTGCAGCATCATCCAAAGCTAAGGCATATCAGGGCTGACAATACAGCCTGGGCTGCCTGTGGCATGTCTTGGCATCGAAAGCAGCAGCATCAACCCTGTCAATGCACCACCAGCATTTGCCAAGCACAGAACTGCTGCAAAGCAGAACTTGCGGATCTTGATGTGAGTTGGTGGAAGCACAGCAATGAAGATGTTAACGCTGCAAACAGATCACCAAGTGCTAATGCGCCTGAAATCAACAACAGCGATGTAAGCAGCCACAGCGTTGACTGTTCACAGCGCGCCGTTCGGAACTTCACCCAGCGGTTAGCCCACTACACCTCCCGTCCAGCTTCTCTACTGATGAAGCACATTAACAGCTGCCATCTGCATATCGACCACCACCAATATGATATTGGCGTCCTGGCTAATCTGCTGAGTGAGATGAAGTCCTTGAAACATCTCGAGGTGAGTTACCACAGTGATTAGGCAATGCAACCATTATATATGGAGTCTTGTGTTGTTGCCGCTTCTTGCAGCAACTGGGAGATAGCAACTGCGATTGTCAGTCATGTGCACCTCTCCACAAGCCATATGCCTCATTGACAGACCATTTTGAGTTTCTTGTCGGACAGAATCACTAGTGACATGGTGTTGTGTTTGTAGAACAGTTGTGTCCGAGCACAGTCGCAGGTTGCTCATTGGACAGCATTCTGATGTGAGGTGCCAACAAAGTTTGCCCACTGTTTCTGTGTCCTGCCTCTATTGCTGCAGGTGGACATGGAAATTCCTACTTCCTGCACATTGTCAACCAACGTTTACACCCATGCGTCAATGGCATTGTCAGCAGCAGCAGCAGTACCAGGCCTGCAGTCACTTTCTCTGCACTTTTGCAGAACGTTTCACATTGGTGCGAAAGTACATTTGACAAATGATCTCTTGCTACCGCTCACTGCTGTTGCCGGGGGCCCTGGAAGCAGCCTGACAAAGCTCAAGCTGTATGGAAATTTCAGCTCAGCCTCAAAAGCTGCAGGAGACGTAACAGCAGTAGCAGCAGCAGAAGGAGCAACAGCAGCAGATGTTGCATCTTCAGTGCCGGGTCATGCATGGTATCATGCACTGTTGCAGCTCGATGGGTTACAAGAGCTGGTCATAAAGAATTGGAACGACCAGCATCTTTTGTGTCTTCCAGTGGAGTGCTTACCAGCCGAGTTGCAGGTGTTGGAAGGAGAATCACTTTGCATCATGTCAATTGCTGCTGCTACTGATGGTTTCGGTGAATCTAGCAGTAATGCTTGCCGCAAGCCGCTGCCATGCATTGTGCAGGCTACACATAAAGCAGCATTTACCAGTGGGTGTCCAAACTTGCAGACGTTGACACTTAGCTGCTGTCATCTGAGCAGTCCCAGTATCCTTGCAAGCAACCAGGTTCAGAAGTTAACTCTCTGTAACAGCAGCTGGTCAGGGGGCTGGGCAGCAGCAGCAGCATCCTGGCCAAATGTGAAGCAGCTGGTCTGGAAACGTCCTCTCACAGACAGCAGCAGCACCAGCGTCGCTGTCAGCGAATGCAGCATAGAAACATTGGCATCTGCGACGAGACTCGCAGCAATGAACTCGAAGTTACTCACGACATTGTGGGATGTTTTTGATGTTTTCAGATGTCTCAACTCATTGTGTCTTGTTTATCCCCCGGCTGATCAGAAGTTTGTTAACAGGTGTCAGGCTGAACTACAGCAGGCTCAGCAATCAGGACGTGCTTATGTTTGGCACTCCATAACAAGTCGTAAGCTGCTGGTCAGGTGTAGCTCAATGCGCAACATGAGTTTGTCAAGGAGACCTCAATATAACCTGTCCCAGTTGAAAGCAGTTGGTATGAAAAAAGCAGGGATAATGGTTGTGCTAGTAGCCATTTTAGCAGCGACAATACTCAGCTTGTACTGATGGTACAAAGTTTGTGCTTCTGAACTATATGCTGAGTCAGCATATACGGTGGTGGTAGTATTCAGTGTTGCTCAGCCCAGCTATATGTGTTGGCCCAGTTGGGTACTACTACTAGTGTTACTGATTTGCGGTATTCAATTGATTGCTGCTCTATGGTTCCCTTCCCTGGATCTGTGTATTGGTACCATCCGCGCTGTTATGGCATGATGACATTGTTGTTTTGCCCCCACACCACAGACAGCGTCGCCTATTACTAGCAGTGCTTTTTGCTGTTGGCGCCTTATGGGTGTCACCCTTCAGGCGCAACTTGCCAGTGATTATAGCAGAGATAGGAATGTTTACAGCCGACGAGACATGAGCGATGCCATGTTATATTCATTACTGCTTTCAGCACTGCGATGGTGAAAGTGCGGTGGAATGGGTTGGCCATTCAGTGTGCAAGAAGTTTGGCTCAACCGTTGACACATTGTGCCTCGGGATCAAGTTAAGTGCCAGATGTGCTTGACAAGCTCATACCGGGCCCCTAGTATGTTCGAGCCTTGCAGCGTGAGGAGCTTAAGTTTCTGGGACTCATTCCAACATACTGACCTGTACAGCGCTGCTAGCAGGTCAACAACAGGTCAACATGTTGTAAAGCACCATATGATCTTGTGATATATTATGATGGTATATACATACCATGATGTGACCATATTTAGTCCGAGTCACTATATCAGAGGTCAAACATGTTAACTTATTAATCCAAATGTACAAGGCTGACTTGCATAATGCAATGCAAGACAAAACGATCGGAAGTTGTCAAACTCCAAGGCTTGGAGTTGTTTGGAAGAAAAGTACCTGTCTGTATTCGCGACCGCCGTTCAACACGTTCTCAGAAACCTCTACTAGTAGTGCGAGAGTAGTACTGAACAGCAGTGACGCGCAGTACAGCTGCTGTTGTCGTCATGCTGTTATTGGGACTTGACGAGTCCGTCAGAGACTGTTATGACATGTTAGGAATATCCTGTGAACTGCCGACTCAGTATTGCAGTCAGAGGTATGTCTTGCATTATATGTTAGCAATATGATGCAGTCATTCTATTGGTTATTACAGCTGTCCGATAGCTCAGTTCTGCGACCCGTCAGCAGGCCAGCTTCTTGCTATTCAATGGCGTGCCGTTACACCGCACAACCGACATCGTCACTTGTACCAAAGTTTGAAACATTCTGGCCACACCATTGTCATAACATGGCATGACTTGCCAGCAGCCATAGCTACTATGTCATTCGCCCCAGGTCGATGCTCTGCACAGACAGTACTACAGTGTGCAATGCCATTGATGGCGGCCATAATACCTTACCTATTGAACATATAGTCATACACCCCATCGCAGTTGTACATACCAAAACAACACATGCTGCAATATAAAACCCAATGCCACCTAGGCCTGCTGATGCCACAGCTACCACCTGCAGCAGTTCATGAGTTCATTGCCACATTGATCTGCACTGATTAGTGCACCAACCATCCTTGCAGGCACACACAACATCCTGCACTTGTCGAATAACCAGCTCAACAACATGTTATCTACCAAGTCACAATGCAGCTTGTATTGCTGAGGAGGGTCAGCAATACTTGCCTTAGATCCTACAGCAATGTATTGCATTACACATATATATCAGCTGCACAGCTTGCCAAGCTTGGCAAGTTTTCCTCCTGGTCCATCATCCACTACTGCCCCCCCCCCCACCCCACACACAGAAGCTCAGTTGACAAGCCGGCTCCCACAAGGCCATTTCCTTGACGGCAACACACCAGCTGGGCCGCGCAAGGCTCCATCGTCTGCCTTGATGACTCAGTTGTCAGATGGCAGGTACACCTCGGCTCCTGCAGCCTTGAAGACCTCAGACATCTCAGCCATACCAGCCTCCTTGGCCTGTGCAATGTCTTGAACACCCTTCTCCTGCAACAAATACAAACCACCAGTGTTTTCAAAGTTAGATGGAGTCTGTGACATATGTTGAGCACCATCCAAAACCAAGGAGAATGTTATTTGACAACAGTCAACATGCCAATGCTCTGTTGTGTAGTTCACCAACACATAGCACAACCATAAGCTGCTGTTTGCAGGTATGTTGCCGCGCAATGTTGTCGTATCAGACAAAGCAATGTATCAACAGCCTGGCATCAGATGGATCCGTAAACAAGTGTGTATAATCAGATGATCCCAGTGTCGAGCTGGGTCAGTTGTGTGATTGGCAAATCAGTGTATCGTCGTGTGCCAGGCTCTGACATGCACTCGCAGCACCATGACAATTTGTTCAGCTCAGCATACTGGATAGCAGCACAGCCCAGGGCTGTAAGAGAAGCGATACATAAAAGTAATTGATCAACATGACGTACAGCTGTCCCATATACTCGCTGTGATCATTGTGACAGTGATGTGCCCGATGAAATACACAGACTGCCACAATTCTTCACAGCCAATACACTGCAGACCTAAGCCCTTCACATAACAATCCCCTTCAACAAGGTGTCTGACATATGACGACATGCACACCTTCTAGCAGTATTACCAAACCAGACGACAGTTTCTGTCCCCTTCAAGAAAGCAGCGGAAAAGATTCCGATGCTGCTAATGATGTCATACACAGGAGTTGACTGGCACACCTGAGCATATGCCTGAATCTCTTGGCTGATGTTCATGGAGCAGAACTTTGGTCCACACATGCTGCAGAAGTGAGCAGTCTTGGCAGGCTCCTGAGGCAGAGTAGCATCATGATAGGAGCGAGCAGTAACAGGATCCAGGGACAAGGCAAACTGATCATACCTGCACCAGGTAACAGACACAGCACATCACTGGCAGTATGTGATGATCCATCTGATGATGTAGCTACGACGACACATGCATGTCATCACCATGCAGTTGCAAGTAAGACCCGAGGTTCTTATAATTGCTTGTGAAATTCCTGCAGAGATAACAAACAAACATGCAGTATCCAGGCGCCAAATGATGATAACCTGGGTTTCATCTGAGGGACATGGAGGCTCTGTCCCCCGTTGCAACCTAGGACTAAAGACGCGGTACGAGGTCATGACCAACAGACACAGACCATTCCTCAACTCCACAGAACTTGAGAGTATCCCAAACTTACCATCTGAACTCAAACCTGGCCTTGCTCAGCTCACGGTCCCAATCAGCTGCACAAGGGTGACCCTTGGCCAGGTCAGCAGCATGAGCAGCAATCTTGTACGCAATCACACCCTACAAGGACAAGAGTAACAGAGGGGACAGCTGTAACAGCACGAAAATGTGACCTTGGCATACAACAAGGTTTGATGGTTACAAGTACTTGTTTTG